>QQSS02223286.1:0-10650 GCA_003687565.2 Craspedacusta sowerbii | reverse complement strand
ATGTATGTATGTATGTATGTATGTATGTATGTATGTATGTATGTATGTATGTATGTATGTATGTATGTATGTATTTTTTTAATTTTTGTATGCATGTAGGTATGCATGTCTGTATGTATGTATTTATATAGGTAAGTATGTATTTATTTTTATATGTATGCATCTATGTAGGTAACTGTATCTATTGTTGTATGTATGTAGATTCTACCTAGGCATCTATTTTTGCTTGTACATATGTGCTTAGCCATACATGCTTTACAGTGCCACTATACTTTAATCGCCAATGATGAATTAGCTCATGCAAGAATATCATTTAAAATTGTAAGCTTTAACTCTGCACCTTAGTAAGTTTTACTCAAACTTTTATATTGAGCGGAGCACTTTGGCTTTAATTGTCATGTTATTAATGCCCATTGTGGAGCATGAAACTGAAGTTTTGTATTCTTATACCTTGTCTGCTGCAATTGTAGCTGTCTAGTACCATGGCATCAGCACCGTCAGCAACATACCAGCTATCTTCTCCTTTATCAACGGTATTTTCATCTGCTGGGAAACAGCATGAAAAAGCTCTGAAGCAAGCTTTTTATAACACAGCTGCAGTTATGTTTGTTATTGTCAGTGGATTAATAACTGTTGGTGTGTATTATGTGCTTGAGGCATTCATTAGACCTTTGATCTGGGCCAGTTTGTGTGGAACCTTCCTGCATCCGTTTAAAAAGAAAGCTACAAATATTTTACGAGCCTGGATGACTAACACAGACGAAGCTGGGACACCTTTATCGATTGCTCTAATCATTTTGCCTCTGCAAATTTTAAACAGGATTTCCGATTTGCTTGGAGATGTGATTAAAGCAAACTACAAGTTACTTGGGGCTTTGTTTGTGATAGTACCATCTTCATATTATATTATCGCCTTCCATCCATTCGGTCAAATAATCTTTGCTATGGACAGCATTGTTGCAGTAATTAGCATGATTCTCAGACTGTTTCAGCAGCCATTGCTGGTAAGCATCAGTTGATTTTTGTGCGGAACAGTTGATGTTTGTGCAGCTTTAATGAATTTATAAAATGGCTGTGTTAATGTAACTTGTGCAAAACATTTCACAATTGTTTTTTACGGGCAAGTGCCGTTTTCATATTTAACCATCTGGCATTGATTTATGATTTTAAACGATTTTCTGATCAAACTCTGTTGGAATGCCTTTTGCCTTGCATTTTTGTAAATTTGTATGCTTGTTTGTAATTTTATTGCTCTTTCATCCTGTAATTGCGAATTGAGTTATGGGTCGCTAGACGGCAAACTTGTCTTGCATGATGTTATTATATCCCAGGTATGGAGTATGTTCATTGGTTATTTTCTGGTTGTCTTCTTCTGGTGGTCACCATCTAGAAATGGAGTCCTGAGGCATTTCTCACTTCCAGTCTGGATAGTAATCTTGTTTCACCTTGCATCCCTGGCTGGGACGTGGAAGGTTATTCTTGCTATACTTGTATTTGGACTCTTAATTGTTGGTTTTGCATCAGAAAGAGCTGATAGAAGAGCAGGTTAGCATACTATAGTTTGTAACTTAACCATCTTTATATTGTAGTATTGTTTTTCATTTTTTGACAAACTAGTTGTTAAGTTTGTTTGGTGCTTTTGGTGTTTGGTATATAAGCTCCTATCATATGCAGTGTGGATGGCCTGCTTCCCGTTTTCTCAGAAACTTCAGATGTTGCTGGTTCTGGGTAATGTAGAGCATCGCCAATGTTCTGCATTGTCAATTAAAATGTTGATTTTAAATTTGGACCTGAAAATATTGTTTGTTATTTCAGTAAATAGAATTGTTTTTCTTTATAGCAATGCTTTGCTAGATCATGTATAAGATCATGGGACGTGTTATCATCACTTGCACCAGCAAGCAAACAAAAATGCATCAGCAAAATGTCTGGATGTTTATGAGAAAACGTGTACTTTAAAACTTCGGTTACATAACTCCAGCTACATGCAGAGCATCACGATCTGAACAACATTTGTGGCCCCTACACATCCGGCATTTCTGTTTTCACGGGTTTGGTCTAGAGTTGCTAATCTAATACTAGTCTACCACTGGCATAGAAAAGCGGATCACCGGTATAGGCTTGTAATGCTAATGATATGTTTCTCTTAACAATTTGGTGAATTTTCATGTCAAGAAAAATTCAGTTGTAAAATTAGTCATATTCGGAAGTGATTTATCACCAGTCATGTGTCAGAACCAGGACTTAATCCTCAGACTTCTTTTAGCCATTTGCCCAGGAAGTTAGCTTTTTTCAACTGAAGGACTTAATTTCCCGAATTAAGTTTCTTGTCTCTAGTTTAATTTGTTTGTTTGGTTTTTGTAGTTTGTAAGCAAAATTGTTAAGCATTTGATTTGCACATCATTGTATCTACTGTGCATGCAGCAGCGTAGCTTATTATTTGCTTGTTTTTGTTTCATGTGTATTTGTAAATTTGCTGGGAACTCAAGTCGCCTTTTCTCCTTTAGCTCGATTTTCTGCACTTTGAGTCACATTTTTGCTTTGAAGCTCGATTTTCGTCAGTAACTTTTTAGTGCATGTGGTGTCATGCAGGAAGTAAAATCTCGGTGATTTTCTTGTCTAAATTGTTTTAAGTTTTATTAAATGTTTAAGAGTCGCCAAGAATGGTCTTTGTGTTCATCTGGTGCTCCTTATATAAGTAGTCACTGGGAAAATGCTCTTTGTGTAGAGCCATCGTCAATCTCGTCTTCCTGGTATGCTTCGGTAACATCATCGGATTTGAAATTGTCCAAGTATTTATCTGCGTGTTTATCATAGGGAAAGCTACCTACTGAGAGGATGCATGTGTGACATGCATGTCTGCACTTGTCTGAATGTGTGCTTGTCTCCATGGGTCTTCTCCTCCTACTTGCTTAATTCGAAGCCCATACCTTCATATGCAGCATCGCTTTTCAGTCTTTAACGTTTCATGTTTCCGTCACCTTCACTTTCTTGTGGTGCCGGGACTGTGTAACTAGCTGTATCTATATGTCGATATGTTAAGTACTCATCATAAAACCATTGCTGCGGTGGCCTTTCCTTGATGCCTGTCTTGCATGCTGTTCGGATATGTATGATACGTGAGTGGTGTGCGTACTTGCGCAGGTGCGCATGTGAGTATTGGCGCCTATATTGTCTATCAAAGCGTGCATTATCTGCTATTAGATCTGAACTCTTAAGGTATAAAATTATCCTGCTTTTTGATCATTAGTTGAAGACGTGGATAAGCATCATGCCATCAAATCTTTGGTTGATCATGCTCTGGCTGCATTCGGTGTCGTTGGGACCATTGATTCTAAGGAGTCTTCTCCTGACACTAGTACGTCCGAATCGGATTTGTCGCAGTTGTCCGCTGCCGTCAAAGAAATTGAGGTATCCAATCCCGTTGCTAAGCCGTCTTCGAAAGACCAACTGGCGCCGAAGCTGATCATGCGGAGGAGTAAGATTTATAAAAGAACTGGCAAAAGCGACCCATATTTCATTGCGTTGTTTTGGCTATTAGTGCTGAGTAGGTTGTGGATGCATACCTGGATTTTACAATTCCTACCCATTCTTCTGGTGATATACGTACTAAAGACCCTTTATGTTTATCTTGACTGTAATCTGTTCCTGTGGAAGAAGGTTGAAGTGCCACTTGCAACATTGCAGCGTTGGATGAATGAAAGGAGCGAGGTTTTGTTGCCAGGTCTTGTTAAAGCTGCTGTTCGTGTAATGTTTAAGGGAGATAAGAAGGTAAGAAAGGAGCGAGGTTTTAATGAATTCTTTGTTTTCTCTTTCTTCGTGTCCTACGCGACATGGATGGACATGCTCTAAAATTTATGGTGTGAATACCTGGGTAAAATCATGGAGCTCGTTGAGTACTGCATTAAGCACGTTCGTCTGGATCTAGAATCGGTAGAAGCGCGCACCCTTTTTTGTTGTTGTCTCCATTTTGCCAGTCAACACAATGAATTTGATCTTTTTGATCTGATAATAACGGACTGTAGGTTGTGCGTCTGTCAAGCGTTTAAGCAAGCTGCTATAGCGTGGCTGTCCTTCGTGTGAAGTACTTAATTATAGTTTAGATGGGGTTTCGTCTATTAGCGTGTGTCCATTTTTATTTTCTTGTTGTCTGTCAAGTGTCTAAGCAAGCTGCTATTGGGTTGCCTGCCTCTTCGTGTGAAGTGCTTAAATATAGTTCAGATGGGGGATCGTCTATTAGCTTGAATCCTTTTTTATTTTCTTGCTGTCCGTCATTCTTTTAAGCAAGCTGCCAAAGCCTGACCTGCTGCTTTGTGTAAAGTACTTATATATAGTTTGGATGGAGTATCATCTATTAGCTTTTACCCTTTTTTGTTTCTTTGTTTAGAATTTACTCCGTTAGTTTACGTTTTAGGTTCTTCGATGGATGCGCGATTCAACGGACAAGCTGATGAGTGTATGCATCATCATCTGCTTGATCTTGCTAGCTGTATTCGCTAGCATTTTCTCTGTAGTACAGGTGAAAGTTGCTTTTATCTGTAAATGTCGCGAGAGAGCACTTAAGCGGGCGTTATTGGAATGAGGACAAGGGAAAACAAGTTATTATTATTGCATTATCGTACTTAGTGCATGTCCGCGGTTATTAAAGGCAACGGTCTACCTGATAGAGAATATGAAAGGTTGTCACATAGTTTTTGAGATTGTGACTTGACATGTGACCTCAGGATTTGAGGTAACGAGTTGACTTCGGAAATTTAAAGTGTGCCTGTGCAATTTTCCCCTCTTTCTTTCTAGGTTCATCATGAAAGCTCCTACTTGGTGCATGTGGCGACAGACGTCGCTAACCAGACCTTGGTGTCTAATGAAGACTATATGAAGTGAGTCGGCTCCGTTGTTAAATTGTTTGGATAGTTTCTAGTTAGCTTGTATAGTTTGTTTTAGTTTTTATAGTGTTACGCATCCACGACCTGCGCCTATTTTTTTTAAACTGTCGAGCGTGAAGCAACTTGAATTGGGTCATATTGGGTAGAGAGGCAGCATAGCTATGCCCTTGGAGGAAGTCGGATGGTGCCCTTGTGTGTTCAGAACTCAAGAAATCATTGCTTAGGTTAGGTAGAAGTTTATTTTTGTGTTCGTCGCGTAGTCGTCTGTGTACTGTGATGAATTACGTCGATATTTATTTGTTATCTTTTGTTGACTTGCATATATTTATTTGATAAGTTGTGACGAAGGACCTTATCTGTGATACCCGGCTATCTCGGCTTCGTTGGGTAAGTGAGTAAAGTCCCTTACATATCAGTTTTGTGGAGAATCCAGGATTAAGACTTTGATTATTGCTGTTCGTTCTCGCGTGCTATTGCTTGCAGGTTTCTAAACCTTGATGGTACCGATATTCGAAAAACGTTTGACGATGCAGTGCACAGCGCCTACTTGGCCGGAAGGAAGAAAGTGTCTGGATCCATCAGCTCTTTGCTCAGCGGTGAGCAGGGAAATTCAACTCGAGTTGAGCAGCAGGTTATGCAGTTCTTGGATCAGCTGTATGATACCTACGCCGGAAAGGTACTTTTGGTTACCCTTTGTTTACCTTCTGTTTGCACCTTATGTTTACTTCGCAAGATTGTGACGAGGGACCAACGTGACTCTAAGTGCACTGGCTGCATCTTCGACATTTTGTTGCTGTTGAGGTGCATGTGTTTGTTGTTTGTGCTCGAGAATTCGATTGCGCCTTGCGCTTAAGTGAAGATTTTAGTTTAGTATCAGTGCAGGACTCTGCTGGTTGGTGGGTCTCTTATTTGACGGATTAATGTCAGGCTAAGGTTTGGTTTATTTAATTATATAAGCGTATAAGCGTAATGTCACTATCAATTTCAAATCGGGCGAGGAGACTGTATGAGTTGATTGTTGTTTAAGTCTACTTTTGTTTGCGGTGTTGTTGATTTTGATCCTTCTAATGTTTGACCTAGTCTTTCCGGTACTAATTATAAGACTTTGCTTGGATGATGCTTCTTTAAAGTTAATTGGCTACGAAATATGGCATATAAAATTGGGAGAGAATTTTTAAACGCGTGATGATGATTAAGCATGGCTTGTTTAGAATGCTGATCGGATGAAAAATGACTCTGTGTCGGGCTCATCTGTGACGGAAAATAGAACTGGAGCGGTTGACAGCCTGTTCGTGTACCAGTGGAGGAAGCTGAAGAAAATCGCTAATCTCTCTGACTTCTCCGCGATCGCAGCTGTCGTTAAAGAGAATTTGCACACTTTGTACTCGGTTAGTTGTTATTTATGTTCTCTAATTGAATAGTCGGTACGCATTCACTTCTTTATTGTTTGCTTACGTGCGCGTCATAGTTTACTTGGTTGGACGATGGTGATGTTTTCGTGTCTCTGCTACGACTGCTTGCATGGATGTCTATTGTTTACATTTAGATATGCGAGTCTGTGTGGACGATTCTGAAAGGCAACGTCAGCTTGATGCTGTCGATTGTCAAGCACACGCTCTCTTTGTTATTTTTGTCTGGGACATTTCTTCTGAACGGCATTGTTTCGACGGTAATCTTTCTGACGACGTTATTCTACCTACTGAGCGCGTCGTCCGAGAACTATAAGCTGGTCGAGTGGTTTTCCAGCATTTCCATGGGAACCCAACTAGGCCAGTCGGTCAATGACGCCATACGGGACGTGTTTGGGGCCTCATTGAAGATGGCCACGTTTTACGGTTTGTACACGTGGCTAACTCACAGCGTGTTCGGAGTCAACCTGGTCTTCATACCTTCGGGTAAGATGCTCTAGACGCGTCTTTTATATACTTAAGCACGTGTATACTAGTAGCCGCTCTACATACGCCGCGAGATCGTTAGAGCGCAAACCTTTAAGTCGGGGATGAGCTTGCAATACCAGTTTCGATTCTGCTGAAACGCTGATTGGTATACTAATCCGTATTGTAGAGAACGAAAAATTATGTTTGGATCAGCCCTACGCCGCTACGAAAAGCAAATACACAGCTTTCATTATTGAGAATGTCGTTGTTACTAAGGCCTTGCAGTTGTTATCGTATGTAGCCCAACTGTTTTTTAAGTCAACTCTAGCTCGTGGTTTCTTGCCTGTGGTTGTTGCCATGTCGGCTAGCTGTGTTTTTGTAGTAATTTCTTCTAATTATGTTGCCTTGTAAAAATTCCTTCTTCCCTTTAAATCATAGACTATAATGTTTATGCTATTATTTAATAATTATTCTGTGCTAGTTAGTCGCTACGTATTTATATTTAACTGTTATTTCATCTTATTTGTTCTGAATTTGTATTTTGTTGTCGCTGTCTCATCGTAGTTTATTTCGTAGCTTTGGCCGCTATGCTGGGCGTGGTGCCTTTCATAGGCACCTACTGGGCTGCTGTTCCTGGCGCCCTTGAGATATATCTGATTCAGAAGGAGGAGATTCTGGCTGTCCTTCTTCTTCTCCTTCATCTCTTGCCGACGTACGTTGTCGACACGGCTATCTACAGTGAGATCGGTGGTGGAGGACATCCTTACTTGACTGGCTTGGCTGTTGCAGGTGGCATTTATTGTCTGGGCTTGGAGGGTGCCATTGTCGGGCCGATCGTTCTCTGCTGTTTGGTGGCAGCGTTCAATGTGTACAATGGCATCATGGGCCCTGAAGATGGGCGGGAGAGGGAGTCTACCTTGGCCGCTGCTGCCGCGTCGCTATGGCAATATCGGTATGCGATCTTCTTCTCCAAAACGTTTACTTAATGAGCGCAAGCGTTTCGTTTTGACGTATTGTTTCGACCCTGCATGTTTCGGCAGTCGGCGCTCGCTCTGCGCTTTGTTTCGGTTTAGCAAAACCACGCGTTCTGTCTTATCCTTTGCTTACGTATATTTGTATCGTTGCAGTTGGAATCATGTCTGGGTCCCTAATGCGTTGCCTAAAGTGCATCCCACCATCCTCCTGGCTTCTTTTTTAGTTACTACTACTACTATCTTGTTTGTAACTTCTATTTGAAAGGAACTTGCCTTTTTTTCTGCTGTAGACGAACAGTGAGTGATGATCGATCAAGGCCTTGACTGCAACCCATCTGCCGGGCTTTTTGAAAAATTGTTCAAAGATTATATTGTTGTAATTGTTGGTATTATTTGCCCTTAAATTTTTGCGCCGTTTGAATTAATTTGTGCGTACCTTGTGTGTTCCCTGCTCTGCACCATTTCAGGCAGGTGTGTATTTATTTGCAGCCATTTGTGATTTACTTACGTGGGTCATATTTTGCGCGGGTCATATTTTGCCTCGAAAAGGTTGCACACAATCTCCAGGTAGATTTGCGTGGAAAAGAAAATACGAAAGTGTGCCAAGAGTTGTTTCTAAAGAGTGTTGCCACTGTTGCTGTTGCGTTGTGGCTTCGCTAGTAACTTTTGATGTTCATTGAAAGCTGTCCTTAAGTTTGTACCCGTATTCTGAAATCCTCACCAAACGGAAGCTTGCGCTACTGCAGGTTAAGCCTTTCCAATTTCATGGATAGTATAAAGTTGAGCTTTGCCAACAGCTTATTCGGTGATGACGTCTAAAGGTAAAGCCGTCACCACTGTAACCAAAACCGCGTGATTGACGAGTTTGCGTAGATGCAAAGTGGACGGTTTGAAGTTTACGCGCGGTTCAAAAATTGGGCATGAGTCACTCATTTATAGCCTGCAAAAAAATCCTTTGACCCATAATGTCGCAGGGTAATTACTTACGCTAAAATTCTCTGGTTTTTCCAGGACTTTCTTTTCTGATTTGGCAAACGATGGTGGCAATTCGCCTGTAAGCAAGCCGTTTTGACGGCGTTTGGTTGTTCATTTTAGCCCGCCATTTGAGTTAAACCTTTGAATTTGGGTTTAGGTTCTAATTCGAATAATTGTACGGGTGTGATGCAAAAGCTTTTCTTATCTCATATTAGTTACGTATCGATATTCGACTTTGGATTTTGGAGTTTCCTTGAGTATACATTGAGTCTTTTTGCTCATCTTACGGCAATTAGCCCGAAACCCCAGGTGGCCTGAACGGAACTTGCGTAAATTTGACAGCTGTATCTCATTTCCATACGTGGACAGATACTAGCCGTTGTGAACTGTTCGCCTGTAAGATTTACAGTTTCGCTGTAAGTGCTTCAGTTTGGTTTATGTAACACGAATGATTTCTTGACGTGGCATTTTGAAAAGAACTGTTCTCGAGTAATTTTGCGACTGCTTCCGTGCATGATATTTGTTAGAATTGTTCGGATTTTTGAATTTGATTCTCATGCTAATTTATGAGTGGGTTACATTGCACTTCTGCTTCATCGACAGAAGAGTTATTGCTGCATCCATGGGTTATTTATGACTGTACAGGTATTAAAGCGTACATTCCTCAACGAAGTTTCCTGCAATAAACGAATAAACTTCTTTTTGCCGTTTAATGTGTTTTGTATTTGATTTTTTAAGTTTGCCGTAATGCGTTCACCGAAATGTTTAGTATCAGATAGTTACTGAGAAATGTCCAATAGGTTGAGAAAGTATAGGAAAGTGTAAGAGTTTCGCAAGTCATGCAACTGGATATCTCAGGTGTAATATTTATACACAGAGCTTATTACGTCAAAACTGGAGATTACCTATCTGTAGCCAACACCAGGTTCTTGCACCTTCAACTCGCTTTGATGACCAAGCATTTCATTAGTTAGGTTATTAGCCGGATCTCCTAGGCTCTAAAATGGTGGCAGATAAAAATATCTTCAAATTAAAAGAACTTCCTTCAAAAGCCGCCTTTCATAGCATCTGTGAGTCCCAAGACGTTCAGACGATGAAGAAACTCGTTTCTACATTGTTAGGTATATTTACAAAAGTAGAAACATGATCTTAACAACATCGTGGCGGGCATACCGACAGGCATACAGACCGGCACATCGTCGGGCAGGGTGGCGGAAGAGGTGGTGGAGCAGGTGGTCCAGGAAGTCCTGGAGCTCCAGGCACGCCTGGCGGACCTGGTGGACCCGGTGGACCTGGGTTTCCAGGCAAGCCTTGTGGCCCTTGATAACCGTCTAGTCCAGGAGGGCCCACTGCAGCACCCGGAGGTCCAGGTGGTCCTCGTAAGCCAGGGGCGCCAGGAAGCCCTGGGGGTCCCGCAGGGCCTGGTGGGCCTTGGCGCCCTGGAAGTCCGTTGGGTCCTTGTGCACCGGGTGGCCCAGGTGGTGGAGGAGGTAATCGCGGTTGGGGTGGGTAGTCATAAACAGCGTTGCAACAGCTGGGTAGGCAGAATGGAGCACAATTGCAGTCGCATGGTGTAGGGCAGCAAAATTCTTGTCGCTTAACGATATCTAATGAAGGAAGGTTCATACACATATACATACAAGACTCAACGATACGTTCATCTTTGCATTTGTATATATATATATATATACATATATATAAAGATAGATAGGTTGGTGTGTTTAGAAATGTATTGATGGTTAAATTAATAGATAATTGATAGATGGATAGATAGATAGATAGATAGATAGATAGATAGATAGATAGATAGCTGATAGATAGATAGATAGATAGATAGATGGATAGATAGATAGATAGATAGATCAATAAATACATACATACATACATACATACATACATACATACATACATACATACATACATACATACATACATACATAC
>QQSS02223275.1:0-10650 GCA_003687565.2 Craspedacusta sowerbii | reverse complement strand
AATGCTTTTCTGGTTCATGTAGGTTTTGGTTGCTAAAAATTTAAGACTGTCGTTATAAGAACCCGCCCTGCATATTTATATTTTTCTTACTGTCGTGTTCGAGACAAACCCATCAGATCACGAGCTTTCTGCGGCCAACGTGCATGAAGGACAATTCAGTTTAGTAGAGGATTTTAGTCAGCCATTTTAGTGATCGAGCTAGCTGGCTTCCCTGCCAAATACCCAAAGCTGTCGACCATTTTCAGCAGTACCATGGAAATGCTGCATTTCAGGAACGATAGTGAAACATTCAAAATAGTAAAACGTTCCTGCGACCCAGGGACTCTAAGAATTTGGCTTGAAATTTCGCCAACTCACGGACAGCTCTTCGCATTCGTTCTTCATATTTCTGTTCGACGATTACTAGTCTGATGTCAGCTGTCAAACTGGCAGAAGTGATTGTGTAATTTGGACTTCTTCCGTCGAATTTTGCATTCAATCTTGAGATTTCTTTCACCTCTGTATTTAGTCACGCGTGAAGCGACGAGTAGAAGTCCAAAGGCCTTTCTCTGCACGAAATTTTGCTTCGTTTTTTTTTTTTTTTTGCCATGCAGTCTTGTTATATCGTGGCGACATCATGGAGATGCTTGGAGTTGGTTGGGAATCTGGTACTAGTACGAAGTATCCGGTCGTTGGCTTCTTAATGTGTCCTTACCGAAAAGGAAGCCGATGCAGCCAGGAGCATAGGGCGTATAACAAAGACATCTATTGATTTAACCTGCAATAGACGGTCAATTCCCTTCAAAACAGTATCTCAATGCCAGTATGTCCGAGGTGAGTCGTTCTGACGTACGCGCTAGATTCTGGAGATATCAAAGTTGATTACGTAATCGACAAGAACCTTCAGATAATTCCAGGCACTGCTCAAATTGCCTGTGTTAGCGATAATCCCGAAGACCCGACATGTTGTGTGTAATCCACGAAGACGATTACGCTGTTTTAAAACAACTTTTCCAAAGATATCGATTTATCGATATATATGATATCGATTAAAAACATCACCAGCTTCGCGTCAGACGTACCCGCGATTCCACTCCACCGAGAGAAAAAAACTTTTTAGTGTACTCCAAGTTTAGGTAGACCATTGCATGCAACTGTTGCCATTTAAAATCGACTCCTAGTTTTATGACGATGATGGATATAAAGCGCCTGCTCCTTAATGCCAGTCAATTACTTTCCAGCGTGTCAGCATGACAATCACAAACATAACATCATGGTCAAACTAGAAAGCTTGCAATAGAATGGTCAGACAATACGTTCAAAACCTTTGGATTTATGATCTCAAACTTCGTGATGGTACCGAAGTTCGGTTTTTGCTAGCCAGCCATCTGCGCTTCTGTCAATAGAAAGATTTCTTTTACGCATTCTGGGTTCAAATTCTCTATGGTTGTGAATGCTTTGCAGCATAAGCTAGGTAGCTGTAGAAATTCCATATCGCAGTCGACGTAGTATTCACTGTATATAAAAGTATTTAGTGCATATAAAAGTATTTACTGTATATAACAGAGACGATGTGCCCCTTTGTTTTGCAATCTCAAACGGTGAGTCTGTTGCAGATACGTGCAGAATTAGAGAGCCAAGTTTTTGTTTAAATGCCACTCTCACCTAGAATTTATTTTTAGACCCAAGTAAATGATTTGGCAGTAGTAGAAGCTATTCACAATCTTATGCCATTTTAAAAATATATTTACCAAGCAATCTCGTAATGCCATACGCTGGCTGGTTTGAAAGTATTGGTTGACAAAAACTTCGTATCTGCAGTTCGTTAAGCTTAAAGCCCTATATTAAATGCCCTATGTTGAATGCAGGCTAGTCGGAAAGCTTTAGTTTCTTTTCGTTATTTTGGATGATGCAACGATTCCTCAGCTGCAAAGAGTGTGCCTAGGTATTTTACGCAATCACAATTTCCGCTGCAAGTGTTGACATTACTAATCATGCGCAAAAGCCGGCAAGAGAACCTCAACTATGCATTTCATATGCCGCGTGATATCATCATAGGATTACAAGAGCGATTGTTGAATAAGAAGCTTCAGCTTTACATAGGTCACGACGTAATCTATCAATACAAAAATAAAAAGACGAGTTTCCTTTGAAATACATGACGTTGAGATTGTATGCATACATAAGAGAATGTGTGTGTGTGTGTGTGTGTGCGTGTGTGTGTGTGTGTGTGTGTGTGTGTTTGTGTGTGTGTGCGTGAGTCGTATAGCACAGGACATGCATTGAGCGCTATAAAACTTTCCGCCGATTCTTTATGACGATAGACTAGTCTTGATCACGATGAGCGTTGGTGCTTGGAGCACTTCAACTGCTACACACGTTTTTTGGAAACATAGTGGTTTCCGCATCTTCTGCCCACAAATAGATTTGGCTGTTTTTTGGAAGACAGTCGCTAGAATTCTGTTAGCAGCTTGTTCTGGTGAAGGGGACGTGGTACCTAATGCTTCAAGGAGGCAGAAGATATCGTTGGCGACTGTATCCAGCCTTGGACAAAATCAGTGAGAAAATCATGAGCACTTGCTAATTGCTGCAGAAGTGCAATTCTAATGGGCTTATTATTACCATCAGTGACTGCAGTTTTTATTATTCTATTTATTAAAAAATAATATAATAAAATAAAATATAATATTACAATGAAACAAAATACAATCGACTTGGGGCAGTGGAGGTTGGGGGCTACGTGTTGGAAAGCCCGGTTGGAATGGCAATAAATTGTGTGCGATGACGAATTCCCTTGCTTTTTACTCTGCATCTTCAATTCGACAAACTGATTAACTAAGACGTGTGTTTGATCCTAGTCTTTGTTCTAGTGCTTAGTTGAGGAGGGTTTTCTTATCGATTCCCAGGTCCTAATCTTGGTTTTAGAAGCCTGAATACCAAAAATCTGTCCTAAGTTTGACTAAAATGCTTCAGATACTAATAAACTACGGTTCTGCCAAGCTATAATAACATTGTACCTGGTTACCAGGAAGACATTTTTTTAAAAAGGAGAGTCAGCAGAGCTTCTGGTAATGATTGACGGATGATGTAGGAAAATTATTACGGCAAAAGTTTAAGTAGGCGCCTGGCAAAAGGCTTTATACCAAATTTCCCTGCGAAAGATAAATGTTTAGCACAACGCAAAATTTTATTCAGGAAGTTTATTGATATTTCTCAAAAGGGAAAAGTTGCATTTTCATTCTTTTACAAATGCCTGACTGACGTCGGATCTAAATAATAATCTTAAACGATAAGAATTGATTTCCATGACTTGTCCTTTCTGATTGTCAAGTGCAGTAATCTCATTAGTGAATTCCGAAAACGAACCAGCAATTCTGGAGTTGAAAGAAATCTCATCAGATACTACCTCTCAGTCATTCGATGCCTTAAATAAGCCAAGAAATTCATAATCGACTGCTTTTTTTTTCTATCGATACTATATAATATTTCCTTGAAATGCCACACCAATCGCAAGTTCAACCTGTTCGGCTTGTCGCAAGTCGGATTTATTCGACTCGTCTTCGGCTAGTCTCATTCCGTACTTCATGGCAGTCATTATGAACCGAAACAGGCTGTCCCAAGCGTTCGTCGTTGCGTTGTCCACGTCATCTTTCATAACTTCACATAGACTTCTCAGTAGGTGATTTGACAGAGACTAAGATGAAAAGATAGTATACAATGAACTAAACACGTAATAAGTGCTATTAATGCCATTTCCATGAATGAGCCGCTAATGCAATGCTGCTAACGATAATAAGAACTGAGTGCAATTTGTTAATTTAGGTCGTGAAGTCATCGGAAAGGTCGTATTAATCCTAGATGCAATTAAAGTCAGTGATATCACTAGGGTTGGTGTCAACCGGCGCAGAAAACTGTCACTATAGACTAATCACAATCTACCATTTCTATGTGTTCTTGTATTACAGAATCGTTTATAAAATGTTTGAAAACAACTAAGAAAAGTTATAGGGACATTGGAAGAAAAACACTAATTAAACACTTTCACTTCAAGACCTCGGATAAATCATAAATTAAGAAATTTATGACCATGTCCAATCGTTGTTATTTAAGTCTAAACTTTATTTTACTAAAAGTTTCCCTTCCTGATCTTCAAAGCTGCAAACTTTGTCAATCACATCATCAAAAACAATAATCTTTCGCCATATCGCTTATTACGAAACCCGTCTAGACCGAGCTCCGTCTGCGTTGAGAAATTTGCTTTATTTTTTTCATTTTGGTTTCAGCATGGTGGGTGTCTGTACAAACAGAGCGGAAGACCTGTGAATACTTTAGTAACTTTTTTTTTTGGTGCAACTCAAGTAATCAATGGTTTCCTCGAGGAGCCTCGCAAATCCATCGCATAATAAAGTTATAACCTAAATCATTTGGTTTTACTCTTCCATACATACTTCTAGCATGGAAAATTCCTGCAAACACGACATTACAGTTTTCTTCGTACGCAAAGCACTATTGTTGAGCACATATCAAACCTAGATGTTAGTCAGCTATATCTCCCGTAACGATGTCCAACAGTCTATATTTCAACAGACTAATTCTAAATGCTAATGCTTTAGGAGAATCAGACTTATCTTATCAAGAATTAAATTATCAAATAAATTTATTATTAGACTTGCTTAATGCTATTAATCGAGTTTCATCTTTGACAAGTTGATAAGTTTGTCTGCGCCTTCACAAAATTGAGAGACATGAGATTGCACTTGGCACAAAAATTCAACTCAATGCTCCCTGGAACTTTGGAAATAAGCGCATAGACCTTCTTAACACTAATCTCAACTATTCCAGTGAAGTAGCGGATGAGTTATTTTCAGTTCGAGTGATATACCCATGGAATACAATTGTGTAAACCAAGAAAAAGTCCCATTAAAACTAAGCAAAGTCTAGCTAGCGAGTCATGCCTTTGCTGCTCCATGCTTGCTTTTTCTGAGTGGAGCGACGCTTCACTCATTTCTACTCTGCTCTCGAAGCCTCGCTTTGTCAACATTCGTTCTTTCATATGTTTAGTTCATGCCGCAAGATGGTCCTTAGCTGCTGAAATTCCAAGCTCGCTCAACTTAATATGAAACCAGTTAGCATAATAAGTCAAATGCTGTAGAGGAACTTCCCTAGGACTTAGATACGCGCTGGTTTAACGAAGCTAGCAAGACACGTATTTAACTACTTCTTGCGAAATATACAGCGTCTAAAACTAAGTTATCGTGTTGCTTTATACATAGCAGAATGCCAAGAACGTTCAATCTCCAGTATTTAGACAGGATAAATAATTCTATAAACCTGATCTTGGTGTTCATTCGTTTATTATTATTCATACTTTAGGCAGTATCTCGCGGTTGCCGCATGAAGGGGAACCACGGGACTACTTTAAAGCTACATTACTGACTCTGCAACTAAAGCAATATACTCACATACCCCATTGATGGTCTCGGGAACATACGTACCATAGCGTACTTTCCGCTTACTCCGATCTTGTAGTGAGTTCGGCCAAGGTGAATCAGAGTCTCTACGAAGCCTTCTTTATCTTCTACTAATTCAATAGCACTGTTGACCACGTTCTCGACCTTCCTCAGGTGCATCTGCAGGATCGGTATTTCATTAAGGCTGACCAGGTTGCCCCATTTCAGGTCCGAGATCTTGAAAAATGTGTAGGGCAATTCTGGATAACTCTGAAACCACCTAGAAAGAATTCCAAATATGCTTAAAAGCACATATGCTTACAAATTTAGGAAATTTTATTTTATTTTTAGTGCATTAAGGTACCCTTATCCGTTTCGTCTCGGCCAAGGGACTCATCAGAGATCTTTGGTTGGAGTCTTAACTGGCCAAGCAACTGCTTGGAGTCCCATTAAGAACTCGAAACCCCTGGAGACCAGTAGTGCACTGTCTCACGAGAACAAAAGCTCTCAAGCAAACAGTTGGACGAGATCGTCACAGTTTTAGCAGCCTGCCTCCAAATGACTTGAGCATTGCCAGCTGCGCTGTACGCGGGAAGAATCCCTCGTGAAAAATCGAATGGTAAGCCTTATACATTTTGTCCCGGCCAACAGACTCGTCATAGATCTTTGGTTTGAATCTTAACTGGCCAATTGACTGCTTGGAGTCCCATTAAGAACTCAAAAACTCAAAACCCCCTGGAGACCTCGAATGCACTGTCTCACGAGAGCATAAGCTCTCAAGTGCACAGCTGCACGGGATCGTCACGGTTTCACCTAAAGGATCTTTATTGTCTTTATCTTGATTTTTTATGTATTTAATGGTCATTAGCCTGCGAGTTTCAGATGTTACAGCAAGTTTTAAACAAGAAACAACACTAACCCTTTGAAAGCTTGGAAGCAAACTTCTTGCCACCTCGGTTGAACAGCACGCCATGACGTAATAAGCAGGAGTCGATCCTTAGCGGTTAAAGGAATTAGTAGACTTCGGCCATTGGCATTACACGCTTCTCTTTCCCTATGGCATTGCGTTTTCTCAGCGAAACATGCGTTCCCCATGAGATTTCATGTTACTGTCTTCTAGAGTAAAATAGAGTAGGCTCGAGAGTCCACAAATTCTAAGGTCTCATTGCCACTAATCAGCCATTGATTAGTGTAACTTACAATGATTATTCAGTGCAGCCGAAGTCTGCTAAATTTTGGCTATTGCCTTTCAATAGATATCCGGAACAATGAGCGTTGAAAATAGCCTTACGTTATATGACATTACAAACCATAAGCTAAATTGTATTGCATTACATTACATTAAACTTCTCGAAATGACCACATCGTAAGAGAAGTTCTGTATAAATACTTCGCAATAAAATTCTTCTGTTATGGAATCCCTTCTCTCAATAAGTTTAACAAATCAAAACAGTATATTTCGACAGCTCTGGATGCCGTCGCTGTTCAACTCATTACATTAACTCATTTCCTTACCTTACTTCATACGTATCACATTATCTTACATTAAATTACGTTACATGGTATTACATGTATTACATTACATTACGTTATATTACATTACATTACATTACATTACATTACATTACATTACATTACATTACATTACATTACATTACATTACATGGTGCAAACCCTACTTCCAGCCTAGCGTATCGGCATCATCGTTTAGTCTGCTCGGCACTACTATGATCCCGTGCCTGCAAAGTGTGAAGTGTAACTTGCAATACATAAACTGACCTTGGCTTTAGGTAGATATGCCTCAAAAGGGCTTAAGCAACGACGCTAAACATCGTAGTTCCAACGAACACTTTATAATAGCACCAATAGACCTTAAAGAAAGTGGTTGTTGCATTGCAAATACTTTCAAAATATCGGTGTTCTAACAATTCTGGCAATCTGAACCAAACAAGATATAAATTTTCCACAAGCTATATTCCTGTCGCCTCTATGTTAACCATTCTTTCCTCTTTAATTGCAAAGTTAAAGCAAATTTTGTCAATATGCACCGTATGGAAGACGTGCTAGAGCAATAACTTAAAGCACGCAAAGACTGCTACAGCTATAGACCATGTTCTTAACTCATCATAATATAGCTGCCTAGTAACAGGAAACTTGCCAATCATGCATAAAAAGAATTTAATTATTGCCTCGGGTTTCTACATGTTTTACAGCATTGAATAAAGCAACAGACAAAACTAGATCCTGTGATCGCAATGAGAATATCGCAAGATCTGTTGTCAGTCCACCTGCAGTCCCTAAGACAGTTTCTAGTAGTATGCTACAGCTAGTAAAGTGCGACGCGCTAAAAAGAGCATCATGGTTAAATTTTTGTGGCTTGCACGACCCAAATTTAATTTCCGCATAGCAATGCGAAAAGAATCGCTCCAGAAACTATGACAAGTGCAATGTTCTCCTTGCAAGAACCCGGTTCTCTCGCTCCTCTTCAGTGCAATTTGTTCAATAGACCCTTCGCAATCAAAGCTGCGCATAATGAACTTTTTTCCTAGGTGCAGATACAAAGAGACATGCTTCAAGATATTCTGAGTCAGTTTTTCTATCTAGCACTAAGCACACTTTTCATACAAATTTTCTGACCGGGTTGAGAAAGCGTTAAGGCTCGACTGGTTTGCTTGTTCGAAAGTTTCTCTTCGAGAATATTTTAAGTATTTTAAGTGTATTTTAAGGCACCCGGGTAATACAAGAAGTATTCCTAATTTAAGCAATGCCCCAGGTAAAAGTATGAGGGAATAAATCTACCTTTTACTCATCAGTAAGCTTAAAATGGCGATTGGCCTGATACGATGTCATCTAGGGGGAAAGATGGCGACCCACCTGCAGTGTTTGCTGCTGGAGTTAAGCTTCCATGTTATTATTGTTATTATTAATAAAATTATTATTATTGTTATTTTTTATTTTATTTTATTTTATTTTATTTATTTATTTATTTATTTTTTTGCTAAGTATATCTGTAACCCAAGGCCTAACCCTAACTCTAATCCATTCCCTGACAAGCCCGAGTGATCCTCAAGCAAAAAAAAAAAATTTTTAAGTTAAAAAGTCAAAATAAAGTTTAAGTTAAAAAAAAACTTTCAAAGGCCATGAATTAAATTTAAAGTTAAAGTCAGAGTTACAAAAAGAATTTCCAAGACACTGAATAAAAGAAGTCTATCGCCGTATTGAACTTCAGGGCGTGCTACGAGCTTTGGGCCAATCATGGGTTGAGGCTTAAACGGTAGCTTTATGGTATGATAAACAAGATTAGGAAGACAGTATTCCAATAGCGGGTAGCGTAGAAACGTATTTTGCATCTAAACTACATATCCTCGCAGGCTCAGAATTGAAAATGCGAAGACCAATGTAGGGGATGCCATCTTGAGCGGAAGGCAAGAAAAGATCTTCAGGAACCCTGGAGAATAGAGTATTGAAATAGTAGTGAGCGCTTGATAGTTAGCAGCGCAAGAGCGTTAAAGATTTATCATACGCCTTTGGGGATTGCCAAAGTTTTGATGCGACTGTCAAGTTTCTACATTTCAGCTGGCATGTGTTGATCCAGCCAAGTACTGAAGATAGACTTACATGAGAAAGATAGAGCTACATGACGTACCTGACATAGCCAAATACCAATTTTTAAGTTAATGTTCGATTAGCCCTTTATGACCATACTAGAAGGAATGGGATTTTAGCGAGTTTTGAATATTCCTTTCACGGGATGATTTTAAGTATTTAATTCTGTGCTGGCTGCATTTTATTATTGCCAGATTTTGTTACGTATACACTCATCCAGTGGAAGCGAAAAGCATACAATTCTTAAATAAATTATTAGCTGGAAAGAACGCAGCATACGCATCCTACGTCTTGTACCTAATACATAAAATAAACGGAAATCGAAAAATCGTGTCCACATGAAGACGCTCTTTGGGTTCTGCATTTCCTATTAATGTAGTCGCAGGCCTTTGATTAAAGAACTCGATGTTTTGGGGCTTTGTACGGAGCATGTAATAAAGCAGGAGAATCTCCTTTGATTTAAGTGCAAAGAAATATAGATAACGATCTCAGCCCCCCGTAAACTTGCACTTATCGTGCTGTTTTTGTGCAGGCAATTCGTCTCCTTCTGCTACCAAACACAGCACTGCTACTATCCAGATGTCGACGCGCTTGTTAACACGAAAAACAAATTAAAAAGCTTTAGGAGTTAGACCGTGCTGCAACAAGATTTTTTTAGTTTCAGCTGTTGCTTATTGCATGGCATAAACGAAGGCTAGGCATCATGATGAAACTGCAAACTGTACGTCCTAGAATTACCTTCGGATGCAACGGGCTGCATTTCCAGGTCATAAGCAATAAGCAATAATCTCCAGTTGGACTATGTTTGGCAAAAGCGCGTAAAACTTTGACCAGATCATGCGTCACGCTGCTCACAATCTCTATGTGATCTAAGTAGCCTAATTAGCTTACTGTTCTTTATACATAAGACCTGAACTCCTCAAGTTGCCCAAGCTCGCTTACAAAGAATAATGACCTATGCCAAGGCAGCAACCTTGTTCAGACAGGAAAACTTGGAACGAAAGTGATAGACAAACAAATAAAGAGCACATCATGGTATCACATCATCATTATCATGAGCCACATCATCATTATGATGAGCCCCGTGCCTTGTTCATGAGCAGACAAATAAATACATTGATCAATCACTAGAGGGATCCCCACTACCGGAATGAAGTTGGCGTTTAGGAAAAGGAAATCTGATCATACTCTAAGGGAGATAATTAACACGCTGATCTCTCGAAAGAAAGATTTTTCAAATATTTCTTTGTGCCTGCCTACTGAGCTTTTAGTCAGTCGGGTCTTCACAAGCATTTGTTTTCCCAACCTCGTTCCTATGTAACGTGGTCGCCGATAGAGTATTCAAATACACTTTTAGACATTGAGTTGCCTTATTTGTTGTACTTATTCCTGTTAAAATAGACAAAATGGAGTTAAAGTTTAATGATGATGCTCGTTGCATCTATAAAAAATAAAGAAGTCGCATTGTCGAATATGTATTTATATGAATAAGTAAGTAAATGTATGTATATAAATTAACAAAAAAAATGAATAAATAAATAAGTAAATAAATAAATGCAGAAATAAATAAACAAATATTCATATATGTACATACAAATATAAGAACATTATATAT
>QQSS02223274.1:4803-22408 GCA_003687565.2 Craspedacusta sowerbii | reverse complement strand
ATGTATGTATGTATGTATGTATGTATGTATGTATGTATGTATGTATGTATGTATGTATGTATGTATGTATGTATAAGCACAACCTTTTTATGAGCTGGGTGTCGATAGCTATTGATTTTCTTTTCCTAAACAAAAAACGCAAGTAAGCCAAGATGACTAATAACGCACAACCTTTTTATGAGCTGGGTGTCGATAGCTATTGATTTTCTTTTCCTAAACAAAAAACGCAAGTAAGCCAAGATGACGTGAAAGTTTCTCAAATGCTACAAACTCGACTGTCTTTTACGCCGTGCAAAACAACAAACATCTCAAGTCAAAGCAAGGTTGAAAATAAAGGCTGGCGGATTATGTGCGGTCTTCCTAGTCATATATGCACGGAAAACTCGCTGATAAACAGATCATTAATAACTTAACATATCGCTAAATCAGACTGATCGATACCTCATGTTCGTTTTAAAGCTTATCCGGGACGTATATCGAAAGTGCTGGGTGTTAAATGTCAGATCTGGTATTTGGTCCAAAAAGGTGACGGCTATGGCGCGTTAAAATGCACGCACTTCTTTTGGAGGAATGCAAAATGATGACATGTATTTTTGCGACTTTGGGTGTCGCTTATTGAAATCTCTATGGACTTCCTTACTTCCCTCCTCTAAATGCAGCTGTACTTGGAAGTTTTTATCTTATTCACGGCTCTTCGTATCTGAGCACGAAGTATCTTTGATCTTTTTAGTATGGTAGTGTACTATTTGAGAGTATTTTTGTGGTTTTAGTTTAAAAAAATAAATGCTGTGTCTGTAGTAGGTTGTGAAATTGCCTTTTTCTTGGCGTTACTGGGGCGTATGATGATATGGCTAAGTTTGATTAATTTTAGTTTACTTTCAATCTGTGTTTAAGAGACAGCCGGCGCGATGATAGAATTGCTTGAAAATTGCCATGAACTCGTCGAGTCTTGTACTGCAAAAAATGTCTGTGAAAGGTCTTGAGAATATAATTTGGTTTGTCCGTTCGGAGATTCAGGTGGGTAGTAGCTACTCAAAGCTTGTGTTTTTAGGTTATCGATAACGATGCTGAAGATCGCTTTGCCACTCTTCGCCCTGCTCAATTCGTTCAGCGGCAAGTTCATGAGCACCAAGGTTCAGATGCCTATAGAGAACAGCTGCAAGTATATAAAAGGTCTGTTTCGCATGCTGAGATTTGGCTTTGTGTCGGCATTTAGTTTTCTACTAAAAGGTGTCGAGACCGTGTATACTAAGTAATATTTTATTGCAATACTTTTATCTTCATTGAACCAGATTAAGACAGCAGCATCAAAAGTTGATAGTTCAGTTGGAACAGCGTCAGCAGCAAGAGATGTACGAGCATCGCAAGGCTCTCGAAAAAGAGTTTGAAAATCAAATGCACGCTTTTGACAAGGAAATGGAGAAGTTGAAGGGAAAGCATAGGACTGAGTTAGAGCAGAAGGTAAGCAGCGCAAAAGAGTTGGGCTGATTTTTTGCCGTTTGCAATTGATAAAAGTGCATGTGACAGAGGATTTTAGTGTGGTGTTGGGCCTCTTGACGTAATCGCTAAGTACCTTATAGATAAATGATAAGCTAAAACCTCCGACCTTAAGATAGAACTGAATATTTATGCGTGCATAAGCCCCAGCCCAAGCATGCCGAACGGGGACCTGTTGATTATTGTTTGCAACGTAGGCTCATAGATATGAACTTTAGGCGTAGCTTGTTAAAGTCGATCTTTGGCTTGGCTCTTGCACCAATCATTGGTTTTCCTCGTGCCAGACCTGCGCCCTATGCCGGTCATAAAAGGAAAGGTTGTTGTTTAGTGGCAATAAATATTTTTCACTTAGTGTCGCCAAAGTGTCAGGGCGCGGCGCACTTCCGTTCTAGCTATTTGAATCGTCGATTTTGAGCCCTCTGGCACTAAAAGGCACCTTATTAATGAGAAATTTTCGTTGGGGCAGATCCAACTGGAAGCCGCTTGTGACGTTGTCGTTTAGGTAAAGCAGAGCATGGGTGACGAAAAGAAATTAGTGAAGCAGATAAAAGAGCAGCAGGAAGTGGAGATGCGGCAGGTAGCCAGCCAAGTTAAGTCTGACTACAAGAAGGCCAAAGAGCAGCTTAAGCAGGTCAGTTTTTGTTGTAACTTGCTTCTGGGGTGGTGGTGAGATAGGCTGCTCAACATCTTCCTCTTGATTATGCGAATGTGTCGCTAAGCTTCCAACGTACGAAGCGCTTCTGTACTCATGCATGAACTGGCTCCATCGGGCTTGGCGCTTGATGTTTTGTTGTTGTTGTTGTTTTTCCTTCGCATCTCTGACTTCACGTATTGTTTTTTTTTCTCTCTGTGCAGGAGGAGGCAAGCAAACGGTTATCTGTGTCCCTTCGGGATCAGTACGTGCAGCTGCAGCAGCAAGAAGAAGTGCGGAAACAGCAGGAGCACAAGTATTCTCTCAACGAAGAGCTGCGCAAGTTTCGTAGGGAGCAGCTAAAAATGCGCCAGAGCCTAGAGAAATCTCTTTTGATTGAGGTGTGTACTTGTTGGATGCGTGATTGTGTGGTCGCTGTAAGAGGAAACTTAGGTCTTGTATAGTTTACCTCTTCTAAGTCGAACTTATTTGACTTCTCTTTGAAGTCTCCAGGTTGTGAGTGTTTCCCTTGGCGTTTTGTGTAGGAAATGAACACGTTGCAGGCGCAGAAGGACCAGGCGCACGAGATGTTGTTACGTCATCATGCCTGCACGGAAGATCTGGAGTACAAGCAACTAAACGCCATGCACAAGCTGCGCTCCGAACAGCAGCAGAACTTGCATCAGACCGAGTGGGACAATCAGATGGAGTACAATAAGAAAACTGAAATGGAACTCCAAAAAAAGCACTTGCTTGAAATTCGTCAGCGACCTAAAACACTTAAGGTAAGATTTCAAACGCCTCGATTGTAAGTCGCTGAAATTGAGGCCTTGTCAGTGAGTTTTTTAAAAAATATTTGTATTCACGAAAGCTTGTCTCTTGCCTAAACTTCACCCTGTGAAGGGAGTGCCAGGACACGAATGCGCTCTGCGATGACAGTTTCTTCTGTAGCCTGCTAAATTTATGTTCAGGCACAAGAGCTGAAAGTAAAGAAGCAGTTCCACGAAACCTTGAAAATTCAAAGCAGGCAGTACAAAGCATTGCAAAAGCAAATGCTTGCCACAGCCCCTAGAGAACGACATCGAGAAATAATTCAGAAGTTCAAGGAAGACCAAGTGCGTAAAGTTGCAGATCTAGCGTCACAGTATGATCAGAGCATTACTGATCTATTGCAAAAGCAAAAGGTAATTGTTCTTCGTCTGATATCCGTGGCTAAGTCCAACCTACGTTCCAACTAGTTATGCTCCATTTCCATGCGCCTCACTTCGAGCTAGCTTCTATTCACATGCAAATGTCAGTAAGCTTGGCTTGGTTCTTACACACATTCCGGCAAGCTAGTCGTCATTTCAATGCACATCACAGCAAGCTAGGCTTTATTCACAAGCAAATGTCAGTAAGCTAAAGTCCTTTAAATTGCACGTTCCAGAAAAGCTATGCTCCATTTCAGCGCACATCACATCAAGATAGGCTCTATTCCCGTGCTCATGTCGATAAGCTAGGTTCCATTCCTACCCTTTATCTAGCAAGCCATGCTCCATTTCATCGCACATCACAGCAAGCTAGGCTCTATTCTTATGCACATGTTGTAGGCTTTACTCTACTTCCGCGTGCATTCCAGCAATTAGGCTCGATTTCTACGCATGTGTGACGAACCCTCGTGTCTATCCAATTTTTGACGGCATCATCTCTGCCAAATTACTTATCGCCTTGTAAGGCTGACGAAACATTGAAACGTTGCTCTTTTTGGTACTCTTTTTCAACATGCAGATAATGGTACTGGGTGGCAAATATTCTGAAAATCGCTATAATTGTCTGTGACGTTTGAGGGTCTCCCTGTTTGCCGCATTGGCTTGAATCCTTTTTGAAATTTTTTTATGTCTTCAAGGTTCGACTCGACGAAATTCAATTACAAGAGCTTGAGGCACTTCGCGCTCAACTCCAGCAAGAGCAAGATGTATTGAGAACGTATCAAACAAGGCAGTCTACTCATTTAAAAGATCATATTAACAAAGAACTGAAAGATCTGGAGGAGCGTGTGAACTTGAGAAAGTCGCTTCTTGGAGAACGGGTCAGTCTGGGGTCCTTGTTTTCGTTTGCGTGCGTGTATGAGCGAAGTCGGTGAAGTTTGCACTTTCTTTGTGGTGATTTACTGGCGGTGTAAGCGCATGATATGCACTATTTTGGTTTGGATTGTATTTAAATATGCAATTTCTGTTTGGGCATAGATGTTTGAAGAAAGCACTCGGTTGCAAGACATCCGTCAGGAGCGTTTACGTGACTTGCAAGCGCGTCATCAGTATGAGCTTGCTGAGTTCGACAAGTTGTCGGCCGGTTTCAATGTTGAGCAGAGCTCCCGCGACAGTCGCTTATTCGCCGGAGGCAGTCCAAGAACAAGTCGGGCGTTTAATCAAGGGAGCCCGAGGAACAGTGGCCGGTCTTTTGGCACTCCTGCTTATCGATCCGATCGGCCTCCCGCTCGTGAAAGTTCTAACAGTTTAACGAACTTTCAGTCTTCCACTGGTGTGCGTGGTCAACCTGCTGCCGCTTCAAGTCAGAACCGAAATGGCGAGCTTCCAGATCGGCGATCTCAGCATATACATAAGAGGTAGTCTGCCTGTGGTCGATAAAATAGATATTTATATAACCGGGATGGTCATGGAAGCGACTTGTTTGGCAAATCCACGTGACACATGGCGCTAAAGTTGTTAGACGTTTTTGTACATGCACCCTGGTGTTGAAGAGAACATCAGGTTGACGGGGCTGAAAAAGACGGTTTTTCCTGAATTCGCGACGCACCAAGAGTCCACTGGGAATCTCAAGTTGAGCTTTTATGGATAACCGAATTCTTAGCCTCTGCAACGTGGAAGAGATTTTTTCACCGTTGCGCGATTTTTTATGAGGTTTAATTTAGCAAATCTACGCTTGATGTTGCAATGGTATGTACCTTAGCATTGCATGCTTCATTTGATTGGCGCTTAACATGTCGGGGATACTCCTTAAGAGATAAGCACGTCTTACCAACCCATTAGTTAAGGTGATCAGGTATGGGTGCAGGTGTGGTTTTACGTGTATTGTAGTGAAGTGGCAAGTGCTTTAATTTATTTGCCTTAGAAGTAGCTTTTAGCTGAGATTTCTTGGTCGTAGGTACATGTAGCTAACCGAAAGCGTTTGGCTGCTGCTAATGATAATATTTTTTTGTTCGGTTTTAATTAAAGTTTCAATTGTTTGAGTGTTTGTTTCGTAGTGTGCCTTGAAGTACTAGTTCTTGGTCAATAGCTTGCGTTGCTGGGTATGCAGTTTTGGCCGGAGTTGCTTTGTTCGATGGAATGCGTAGTCATCGGCGAGCCAACTTTTTGTTGTTGTTGGCCGCTGTAATCTTTTTGGTCAACGCTGTCCTCATTCTGTTAGATGAGCGTAGTTATTAAACTTAATGTCTGCTGCTTTTTAAGTGCTGATGCCAGTGATGGTCGGTTTAAGCGGGGACGCTTGAGTTACCATTTGATAGTGATAGGAGACCGTTACTGGAGAAAGCACCTTCGTTTATAGAGCTTGTTTGTAGAGTCCTCAGCATTTTTGATGTTTTCTGAAATTCTCCAACGATTCGCGTTGATTCTTGTTGTAACGGTACAACAGCGCGAAGAAGGCATGTGTGAATGGCTAGGCTCGATAGAATTTTTCGTATGTATATATGTTTCCTAAATTTTTCGATTTCCATGTTGGCCTTAAATAAGGCTTCAAGGATGTATTTCTGGTGGAACTAGTCTTGTTCATGAATTCCTTGCCAGTATCGAAGCTCGTTTATCTAGGACCTGCCTCCTTAGATGAGGTAAGGAATTGAATGCTACTAGGTCTTTGCTGTTGCTTTCGAGCAATTGGGTTACGGCGTGGCGACGCCGTGACCTAAAAGCTGGTTACGGCAACTGTCGTCCAACTCGCTACTGATGTTCCATTCAACTAGTGTCGGTGTCTTTCGTAGGAGCGTGGGCAGTTTGCTATGAATCGTCATTTTAATGATTGAATGGTTTTGCGAATCAAGTCGAGCCGAGAAAGCTTTATGCAATCCGGCATATTTCGATCCACGACAAAGTGCGCAATTGTCTGCTTATCTGGTATTAATACGGTTCCAACTGGCCACTTCCTGAATTTTCTAATCTGGACACAATTTGAAAGTTGTGCGTGAAAGGTTTACGAAACATGACTTACTAAACAAACTAAAATTGAATAGACAATCGATTAATATGGCACGGCATAGTATATTCGGATAAAAGAACAATCAAGCGATTCGATCTACATTGAAAGCGAAGAGAACTGTTTGAGAGCACGCCAACCAGCGTTAAAACAATTCTAGCATAAATAAAAGATCGTGATATATACACATTTGTCAAGCTTAATAATACCGTAGTATATCTTATACATTCGAATAGTAAAGCACAAACCAATTAGACAAATATTATGCTACAGCTGTGGAATCTGCGATCGTTTCCTGAGACGGATTTTCGAGTAGCCAACAAATGACTTGCTCTTCAATATCGATTTTGCTAAAAGCTACAACGAATACCACGATGATAAAGCCAAAATTAAATTAAATTCACATAAACATATGAGTGCATATGTATGTATGCATGTGTGTGTATGTATGTACGTATGTTAGTATGTATGTATGTATGTATGTACGAATGGAAGTATGTATGCATGCACGTACGGACGTATGTAAGTATATATGCATGTTTCTAGTTTACGTCAGTATGTATCAATCTCTCATTCAGATATGACATATCGTGAAAGAAAGCACTCACCAGAGAAGACAATTTCGTCATAAGCTTTATACTGTTGCGGACTTCGTCTTCGGAAACTTCTATTGCCTTGCAGTGGTCCTCTGTGAGAGGAAGCGGCTGACGGCCAGCCAATGTTATCCATGGGTGTTCCTACATATAAAACACAAGTTCTGAAAGTGGAAAAGAAATATTCTCAACAAGGAAGCAAAAGTCGCAAATAAAATATAATTTCCTTTTCAAAATAACTCGCTTGGCAAAGTAAGGAAGATTTCCAAAAAGCACCTACCCGAATAGAAAATAAAATTATTAAAGCCCGGTGACGATTACTTGAGGACTACAATTCCGTAAATTAAGACCAAAATTACAAAATCTATAACACAGTCTCCATCGCACACTATTTCAGCGACTTATAACAGTCTTCTTCTTCTACTGCAAAACTAAAGTTTAAGTAAGAGCTTTTTTAATTATGAGTTTTTAAGACACATGTTATAAGTTTTTCTTATTTAGAATAACAATCTTAAAAGCATTGATGAAGTTCCATTAGTGAACAGCATGCAAGGAACAAAATCCATAGCCAGCCCTAGACAGATAGGTAGATAGATAGATAGATAGATAGATAGATAGACAGATAGGCACATAAAAAAAACAGACACAAAAAACTTCAAACAGATCGAGAAATAGACCGATAGACTTACTTTGATTTCCTGCATTGTTATTCGCTCTTCAGGGCGCTTTACCAGCATGCGAGCAAGTAAATCCTGCAGTTGAGGATCGACAACAGGTCTAGATGAGAGCAAGAACAAAGTAAAATAAGGTATAAGCTTAATTTCAACAGAATCGAACTTACGTCGAATGCCTGGATATCGATTTTAATTCACTTCAGGATATTAAGACTGGTCATCCGCACTTCGCCGTACGCGAGGTTAAGCCGATTAACTTTTTAGTTCTAGTCCAGAGATTTTAGTGGGACGTAGTTACTCCTACAGTCAAAAGCCATCGAAGTAGCGTGCATGCAGTTTGTGATGAAGGTGATTTTTGAAGGAAGAGAAAGTGCATGAAGCCCCAGGTCAATGGAACATCGCGACTTCAGAAACCGTGAAGCACGCACCGAATGCTATAACGCAAATTTGATCAAACAATCGGTCAGCAATGGAATGCCTCGCGTACCGACCAGAACTTATATCCAACTCTCCTTCTGGCCCTAGACGTTTGACTTCGCGATCAATCTCCTTCGATCGATCGCTCCATCAACCTCGCATTTGCACAATCAAAAGAGCTCAGACAAGAATCACCAGAAAATACCACGTAAAGACGCCTAGCGCGACTAGTCATGCCAGTCAGACTATACAATAAAAACGGCTTTGGCGATCGAAAGTTAATTAATCAAGGCCGGTCCAAAAGAAGGACCTAAAGCATTTTTTTTAAACTTTCTTAAAAAGTTTTCGCCCGGCGCGATGCCGTCGGGCGAATGGGTTGCACTATGTAACGCGATGTTTAGCGACAAGCTGTGCAAAACTCGTGCTCCGACATCCGCGAAAAAATAGATTAATTCTTCTTCCATAATATACAGACTGATGGCGTTCAGGAGGTTGAGAAGTAATATTTACATGGCTATCCAAGTAGATTTCAACATTTTTCCATTGTTCTAGAGGCGCCGCTTGTCGCATGGTAACATGTGGTCAGCTATTATAAGAGACCACTTTCGTTGATCATAGTTGGTCTACGTTTCACCAAGTACTCCAAACTAATAACTTGTCTACAGCAGCCTGATGATACGTGTTAGGAGTAGCCACAGCATCATCTCCGCACCCAAAGACCGAAACAAACAGCAGTTGATTAAAGCTACCTCAGATGGCGTCCCGTAGCGGAAAAGGAGGAAAGCAAGCCTGCCGAAATATATTAGCGTGAATACAGGAAGGGCGAATACAGGAAAACCGATTAGCATCCTGGATAGTCGGATTCATGACATCACCAACCCGAACTAGGATGAAATTGAAGATCGGCACAATACTTAAACAAGGACAGAAAGAAATGAAAAACCCATGGAAATGACGGAAAACCAATTCCATATTCAGTACACCAATCAAACTGCAAAAGTTTTAAAAGACTTACTCGTCAGGAAACGCGACCCTAGAAAGATGGAAAATGGAAGATTGAAGGCAACCCAAACTTACACCAACAAAACTGATCAAACAAAAGAACCAAAATCCGATTAAACGCTACAATGAATGAGCTAAGATTCTAAATAACATATATACTACTGGTCGAAGAAATTTCGCCAATTTCCAAAGAAAACAATGCAAATTGAAGGGGAAACGAATAAATCACACAAGAGCCCAAGTTTAAAAAATTACTTTAAAGTCTCTGGCCTGGGGCGTCAGAAAGCATCAATCTCTACTTACGGCTCATTTTTGATGAGTTCGTATAATCTAAGAAGATCGACATCATAGAACGGGCACTAAAATAAACATGCACCAATGACAGTAAACATTCAATAAGCGAGAGAACGTATTGGATACACCTCAAAGCGGTCGGAAAAACCGAGGCGACTTCTTCCAATCAGCTCCTTTCTAGTCAGATATAACTAAATAAAATAACTACATGTCCGCGAAAGAGAAGTAAAATAATACCTTTCCATAAACAAGGCAGTAAAGGGTGACGCCCATCGCCCAGATGTCCACGGCTTTGCCGCTGTACTTGCCTCGCACACCAGCATCTAGAGTGCAGACCGCACTGATACACGGGCGCATCAAAGATCGTTCACTTACCAACAGTAGCAGAAAAATAACGGGTGCCAATCGTGGAAAGCGTAACAAAGAATCTTACCGTAAGTCAAGGTTTCCGGCGCTTGAAAGGCTGGTGAACCAGCAACTTTACTAAGGTAGTCATCATCACCTTCAAAGATGTCGGAAACACCAAAGTCGGCAATCTGAAGAAAACGATGGAAAAGGATCCCTAAGACCGCAAAGAAAATCTGTTACAAAAATAACTTAAGGCAGTTAAAGGCACCATACAATTTTTTTTTAACTTGAGCGCAGCTCACGTGTTTGCGCGGCCATTAAATCAAAAACATTTCTTGGGCAAATACGATGGTCAAAACATACAGTGAGGTTCAACGGCCCACTAAACATATCCATCTCGACCAGCCGCCTCATGGAAGAGCAGCAATCGATTCTGCCTGAATTCCACCAAATTATTCATGCAGGGCGACGAATGTTCCGGGGGATCAATCATGTACTAATGTAATACAATAATGTAAGTTCTTTCTTACTTACTTTGATATGACCGCTGTCATCAAGGAGAAGGTTCGAGGGTTTTATGTCACGGTGAATAACTTTTGAATAATGCACTAAAGCAAAGCCGCAAACAATGTAGAAAAGAAGTTATCAGACTTAAAATTGTTTACGGTCATAGAAGGGCAACTACGCGTAAGCGGAGAGTAACGATTGCCGCTTACAGCACGATTAAGGGCTTTTCATAAGTGAGAGCATCCCAGACCTGGAGGCAATAACAACAAGGCCACTTGTTGACACCAAAATTTCCCTTTGACACTCGAACACCAAGAGAATCTTTTAACTTACAGTATTCCATGCCCAAAACTAAATCTGTAAATAACGAGCGCGCTTCTTCTTCTGATAGCCTTTCATCAGTCGGCACTTCAATGACAGCCCTTTCAAAAAACAAAAAATGAAATTCCAGACCACAGTAAACGGCAACCTCAAGGAGGCACTAAAAAGGTTAGTACGCACGCTCAACTTTAAACTTGCACTTGTACTATAATTAATAAATTTAACCTGACGACGGAACCTATGCAGGAACAGGCACACGTGAGCAAGGTTAGAGCAGGATAACAATCCAATTCGCGGAAAGGTTAACAAGTCAATTTAAAAAAAGGAAAAGTGTTGATTAAAGAACCAGCCAAAGTTTTAAGTGCAGATACAGGTAGAGTCTAACAAGCTGGCTACCACACCCAAATAAGACAATCGATTCGACCAAATAAGAAATCTTATAGGAAGCTCAATTGATACAATCTTATACGAAAAATTAAACTAACCCCTTGTCCATCAGCTCGAAAACTAAAAAAAAAAAAAGCAGAACAAATTACAAATGCATTTAGTATTCCACCAGCAGAATATGCACTTAAAGACTGTGGAGCTTGCCTTGATTAGACCTAACCGGAAAATGTTGTACACCTGGCGATTCGGTAAGAACAAATTACAGAATAACTAGGGTGAAAAGACGTCACCACCAGCAATGCTTGTGCACTTCATTTTCATTATTTAGCTGCAAAAATAAGGACCAGAACAATGCACATGAACGACTGTTAAGCTGCATTTTCAGAACGTTATTGGAATCGCTCGGCGTGGAATAATTAGAGCAGAAAAAATATTCGTCCGTAACCATTCAGCAACTTAAAGCAACACGAAGGCATTGACGTGCATATCACCGCGGGGTTAATTGGAGGAAATAAAGAAGCCTTCAGTTTAATATTTGTAACTGAAAATATGTGGCGCCTAAAATGTCTAAACTGTGGCCTCTGCGATTAAAAACAAAGATTGAGTGATTAGTGACTGCGCGACTGTTGCGAATACAGATATTTAAGTCATTAGCAGCCAAAGGTTACGTCCATGACGAAAAGTAAAGGGAACACGAAATAAAGAAAACGGGTGAAAAAATAATTTGGCAGATGATGACGCGACGGCGAGCAGTTTACTACAGTTGAGCCCCATGGCAACGAGAATTCGAACTTGAATGAGAATATAACGATATTCAGCTAAATAAGTTTAGAAACATAGCTCGGAAGTACGGCCTTATGTAGAGGACTTCCCTTTACTACATCGCTATTCAATCGACCATAATGCATGAAAATGATAAAGCCTCACGTACCCATATAAACATTGTCGATTTGTGGGTCATCAATAACCTTAAACAAAAAATTAAACTATCGGTCCACAAATTTGCAAGTTAAAAGCTGCATAATGAAATGCCCACAATTCACGCTTTAAGATTATCCATGGCAAGGAATAGCTAGCGATCAACAAAAAAGTTCCACGCTGATATAACCGAAAATCATTTCGCGAACGCACCTCGATCAGCTTCACCACATTAGGATGATCCATCTTTTTTAAAATGGCGATCTCTCGCTGCAAAGTTTCTAGGGGATTGCTCTTCTTTCCACCGAAACTTCGAGCTAGCAATACAAAGAAATTTTTCTTTCCGGTTCTGCGGTTGAAATTATAATTTATCCTTATGTCTCCAGATCAAACTTCAACAACTAACTTACCATAGGATGACCTAGCGCTTAAATTTAATTATCATAGAGCATGAATGCTATGAATCTGCACGTCACTGCACTCATACCCGTGTCTAAGACCTTACCAAGAATGCTGCGCGCAAAGGTTGCGATATGATTACATTGCTTGCTTCAAGCAAACTTCATGGTCCGAAGAATGCTCTATAAGTCCGTATCGTTCTAATCAAGAACTTTATTTCTGAGCACTGCTTCAGAGAAAATTCGGAAGAGCTTATCAAAGCGAAATACAGTAAGAGGAAAATGAGATTGGTTATGGATAATCGCAGATGACGAAGCAAGACAACAGCAATTTAAAAAGTTTTCCACTTCTATCACGGCTGGCGCTAGAAACTTAACCAGAATGGTCAACTTTTGGTCATAATTCCGTATACATAACCATATCCACGTGCAATGCTATATTTAAAAGTCCAAGAAACAAAGGAAATAATTAACTCGTACCGTTAAAGCCACTTTTCCTGATAAGGCGCTTCTTACTAATTACCTTCATTGCCTAAAGTAAAAAGCCTTTATAAGTGTGGTAATAATTTACACGAATAATATATAAATGCCATTTTCACAACTCAAAAAATACAAAATGTACTGCAATTGCTTCACAATCTTAAGGTCAATAAACTCGCGATCCAACTTACATAAAAAGCTTGATCTTTACCAGAATAACACTTGTAAACAGAACCAAATGAACCCTAAATGAAGGTATCCAAATAAACAATCAAAGCAGGATTGCTGCAAGCATCAAGCTTGCGCTGCTCGTAGAGCGGCAACAAAAGCTCAAAATTGCAAAGGTGATCATCAAGTAACTATTTGCTAACATCATAATACTCGATCTAAACCTTTCGCCGCTTGCAACAAACAAGAATGTAGAAAAATTATAAAAATCAATCTATCCAAAAGCTGTCTAACTTTAAAAGCGAAGAACAAAAATGCAGGAGTTGGTCTTACTCGCCCGATTTCCTCAAGTACTTGATAATAGTTAACATGGTCACCCTAAAAGATATAAACTAAGGTGAAGGAAACAATTCATAGATAAGCATTCACGTCTAATTCATCAAAATAATCTTCCTGACAAAGGAAAACAATTCAATTTCTTGTATGAAAGGCTATGAAGCCACCAAGTATACGGAAATTATATGTTATTGCCAGCCATTCAATAAATTAGGAGGGAAAAATATATTATGCTAAGTAAAGAACCGCGTATCTAACACATGAAATGCAGAAAACGGCGGAAGTCAATCGGAAATCATTCCAACATCACTCTCAGTAATATCAAAAACCTGATTATCACACACAACAGTAACGAAAAATACCGAGCATAGCGTTAAAATAGGGGAAATACCTCGAGACAAAAAATCTTGTTTTCGATAGTTGGTTGCCGCTTTTTTCTTTGCGGGGTTCGCGTCTCGAGTGCACTTTCACTTTTGCAATGCCTTCCCGTACTTTTGGTCTTCTCAAAGCTGCGAACGCGCCCAGAGAACGACTTGCTCTCATGGAGCAAATCTGTACTTCCAATACTGCCTTTTAGCCTTGGCTCTTCGCGGTTGCAGCATGGGCAGTCGCGATTTTGTGAAACTGTCCGGTTAGTATCAGAATCGCATGAAAGTTGCGAGATTGGACTCAAGAGGACGTTAGTCCCACGGCTACATGTTTGACAGTAGGATTGACTTGTCTTGTTGCCATATTTAGAACGATGATCACATCCAAAAGCAGCGGGCTTCTTGCTTGCTGCTCGAGTCTTAACATCAACAACTGAAGAAACTGAGCCCAGGCTGGCAGTGGCGACAATAGAAGTTGAAGTTGGTATTGCTGGCTGAACATCCAATGACGTGCTGCCAGGTGAAAGAGTCCTAGTTGGGTGGAAGAAACTCCGGGACGCTTTGAAGGAGCTTTCCTTGTCACCTTCAGAAAGACTTGAGGTTGCGTGTAAGGCTGCACAATGCGGCGCAGTGCTAATTTTCGTAAAAAATCGAAATTTAACGCAAATTACAAACAACAATAAACTGCTGTTTTTTTTTATCTAAAGTAAGTTTTTTCTTACTTAACTTTTTACGACGTTAAACAGAACAGAATTTTTTGACAAGGAATAACCAACAAGATAAAGTATTTCAGACAAATTTATAGACATGATTACCGATAGAATGATTACAAAGACACACAGAAGAACCAGGCAGATAACAGCAGCGGGCAACGCAGAAGATGACAAGCACGCCGCACAAGCAACAACAAAAACAAATCCAAGTAGAGCAAGACAAGATGGTCAAATTTCTTTTTCACGGCGGAGAACCGAAGACTAACATATCAAGATGCACAAGATATATAAAGATGCAATCAATGAGCAATAAATTAAGCGAATTCGAAAAGCTCACAAAGATATTTCTTAGTAGTGCTTTTTTACTTTCGATCTAACTCGTATTGTCATTTCAAAACATCGCGTTTTACTATGTCTGGATTACTTGTAGAGCTGTACCGGATTTCGGCTCTGGCTCCGGCTTCGGCTCCAGCTCCGGCCGAAAACAGGCCATTTATTTCAAATCCGGTCTTAATCCGGCTCCGGCAAAAATGTCGCCGGTTTTTGGCGGATTTATGGCACGTAGATGGGTATCATATTCTACAAATAAAGATCAAGCCATCGGTCCATTTCCAGTTTGACATGTACAATTTTTATTAGACTGCTTGGAAGGAGATGAACCACCCGGATCATCATTCTGTTGCTGCAAGTGCGCGAAAGCGACTTTTCTCCCGGTTGCAAGTAATGTTCTCCCATTTATAGACTACGCCTTGGAGCTGACAGCTGGCTTGCCAGCACTTTCTCATTCAAAAGCGCTCCGTAAACCGCCAGTGAATTTTTTTTAGCAAATGATAATGGCATCCGGCATAGGACGCGCTTTTCAGTTCAAAATTATTGAAATGAGCCACTAATATCAGCCCCTAATATCTCTTGACTAGGCTAGGAAGCAGTTACTGTAAATGAGGTTATAAATGAGGCAATGAATTGTAAGACCCAGTTTAATTGCTTTTGTACATCGATACTGGCTTTTATCTAGTCCTGCTGAAGCGTTACTGATTGCCAACCTGACCATTTGATTCCAGTGGCATTGTAGAACTGCGTTCCGCAGCAATGAGTGGTCGCACCAAGATTAGTTGGCACTGTGTAACTGGTAAGTTTAGTGATAGCTTCGTGACAAACAGTGGCGGAAAAGAAATCAAGCCTACTGTGGAACTATTTTACAGTAAAACCAGACGATGCTTTGAATTGTCAGTGTGGTTTGTGCGAAAAGTGTCATATCACGTGGTAAGGCGAACCGGGCGAAAACGTTTTCGACTTCTTCTATGCTGACTCACCTACGCTCGAAGCACCGGCACAAGTACAATGACATGCAGAAACGCATGGAAGAGTCTGTGTCTGTATCCAAGTCTACAGGGTCTGCGACAATCACAAAGAAGACTCTGCTGCAGCCATCGCTTGCGGACAAACTGGAGCGAGCAAAAGTCTGGGACATAAAAAGTAATTCGGCAGTGCGAATTCATCGGGCCATTGCCAAAAAGATTGTGACGGACATGGAGCCCTTTCAAATCGTGGAGAAAAAAAGGCTTCACTGACATGCTCAAAGTAGTGGAAAAACGCTACTCTCTGCCTTCTAGAAAGTATTTTGCAGAACGAATGATTCCCCAGATGTATGATGAAGGGTGTGCTTCTCCGACAGACCTACTTAATCCGGCCAATAACTGGTTCTTGTCATTTACATCAGACACTTGAGCAGCAGAGAATACCATGCAGTCATATATGGGCTAAACTGTTCACTGGCTAACCACTGAATTTGAAAACACGAGTTACGTGCTTGACTGTCTGTCCTTTGATGGGCACCATACCGCTGAAGGATTAATGTCTGCCTTACAAAACATGCTGAAGAAGTGGACCATCGAATAGACAAAGTTAAAACCAAGCCTCATAAATGCAGAGGCGTAGAGCTTGATATTAAATAAAACCACAACAGGTTTTTCAGCAACTTTCCTGCAAAGGTCTAGCTGTAAAAGATGAGGACAATTTTTGGAATAGACTAAACCTCTGGAAAAAATAGTGATTACATTGGCAGCAGTGCACCAGGATCACAAAGGATGATCAAATGAGATTGCCCCGATATAACAAATGCTAGAACGGGATTCTCAACGTGCAAGACAGACTGAGATTGGAGATTCACTACATATTTCGATTTCCTAGCCTAAGGCTAGCTTAAATGAGAAGCATATACGTACTGTTCTAAAGGCTGGCGAAGAGCAGGATAATCAACCGAAGGCCTGGGATGCGAGTGAACTTGCGCATTCCTTGAGCAAGCTGTGTAAGCATAAGAAAAAATTTCGGATAACACAATAAGGTCGATAACAAAGAAATAAATGTGGGGCAAGACACTCCTAAAGTTCCATTATAAACATTTCCAAATACACTATATGAGCATTACCACCAGCATACACTTAACAAAACAAATCAGCATCGTATGCTGCAAATTCTAGCTGCTAGAATCCGGCGTCAGACTATTGACCAAGCGTAAACCTAATGATCTAGCCTGAGGCTGATGACTTACCTAATCCCATAACTAAAGCAGGTTTCTTTTTAGTTACTGCAATGATTTTCTCAGACAATTTTCGCTTCCGCGTCACCTAACGAAATAACAAGTTGTTGGCATCATATTCAGGGCAATCAAAGTGTCTCCAAAACGATTGGGTTTACAGGGCTCTTATACCTGCAGGAGCATACTTAACTAAAACCGATTGAAACATACTGCATGAACATCATCAGCTCAAATGATTGTGAGGAATAGAATTCCATTCAATATGATCGTGCAAATTGTACTTTTTTGTCGAACCAATCAGATTGTATGAAGCTTCATATATTGAACACAATAGTTTCATTAGAACAAGTAAACAGGTGGACCTTAATAACTAGGGACAACTGCCAAATTCGTGGACATAATAGCAATTGACAACTCTAGGACAGATCTCTATCTAGCCATCTAATAGTACATTTTACGTGTAAATAAGGAGAGATTGATCCTTAGGGGAAGATCAATAATACTTTGAGCATTATTGAGTAAAAACGCCGACCCAACTGTGTGTACTTTCCAACATTTGACAATACTGACTGCGTTTCCAGTGTAGAAAACGGCAAGTGATTCTTGTTATGCAACAACTTACATATGTCCGGCAAATATACCAGTGAAAATGCAGAGAAGTACAGACACCACTTATACACAATTTAATCAGCATTGGACTCAAATATACCAGAATTTTGAATTACTAAGCTTATTTTGAGAATGTTTAGGTATGCTGTATAGGGTAATAGCAGATAAAATCTTTGATTATGCCTGCAATTAATGTACCGAAGTGGCAGAAGTTAAG
>QQSS02223252.1:0-10651 GCA_003687565.2 Craspedacusta sowerbii | reverse complement strand
TCCATCCATCCATCCATCCATCCATCCATCCATCCATCCATCCATCCATCCATCCATCCATCCATCCATCTATCCACGGACAACCTACCAACATTATTAAAAAGTAAGAATGCGCATACCAGGTGCGCCTAGCATCAAAGAACAGAATGAGGTCAACTATCCACGGACAACTTACCAACATTATTAAAACGTAAGAGTGCACATACCACGTGCGCCTGGCATCAAAGAACAGAATGAGATAGTTGTTTTCATCGTCGTTTATACGAAGAACATCTTTCGGAGGAATCGTAATCGGTACCCCGTTTGCCATGTAGCCCGAACGTGGAAGATGTGGATCTATGGTCTAGAAGATAGAGTACAGAACAGCATCCACATAGCGAGACAGAAGCCAAGGTACGTATCGAACTCGATAAGACCACGCCGCACAGGAATGAAGCCCAGCGGCACCTACCATGGCCGGATAAGATGGGTATCCTCTACACTTCGCCCACACCAACTGCAACATGTCAATTGTAGCTGGTTCCACTTTCGGGTCCTTCAGATTGACATCGTCTGACGAGATCATGTAAACACCACGGTGCATGCCGTCTAGGTCTTCGATTTCTCGCAGCTCCTCGCTGAACGATAGCTTCTGGTTAGTGCGACGCCCACGCTTTCGAAGGGAAAACTTGCGCTTGACAGCCAGAACGGTTGCCTCTGAAGCTTCGACCGACGTTTCAGAGCTGCTGCGAAAACGTTTACGGCTCATTCCAGGTTTCAGGGATCGACAACCTACAGACGTCGACTGCTGCGACGCATACTTGCTCGACCTCACAGGGGGCTTCGCGAACTTTCGACACGCATGAAATTCTTGCAGCCGCTCTCGATGGTCGTCCTTTAAGTTCACGGTTTTTCTCAGGAAGTTCAAGGACGAATTAAGCAGCTGCTGAGCGTGTCGCTTGTTGAACGCTTCTCCATCCAAGCGGCCCTTTCGCTGAAACCTTGCATTTCTGTTTCCGACCTCACTGTACATGTCACGCTTGAGAATCTCCATGTAGCCACGATCTAACGGAAACGATTCTTCGCTGCCATTTCCTAGTCTCGGCTTAATTGGTGGACTACCGGTAACGTCTAAACTGAGATCGTCACTAGTGTTTGTAGCAAGCGTGGCAAGTGAGCGATGTCCTACAGGCATGTACCGCTTCCTCTTGTTAAACAAGATCTTGCTCCTCCTATTTCGACCCGCCGATAAATCCACGTCTACACTGCTCTTCGGTAGCACGCTCAAACACGGCATCACGACGCGCTCTTGAATGCTGCACCTCAAACGATCTGTGCGCGTCCTTATCCCCAGCGACACTTCCTCGGCAGAGTCCGACTTTGGTCGATCGTCGTAGGATTTGAGCGACCCAGCTGGGTCTCGATTGTGGGCTTCACATCCGTTTTCCCCTGGAGCCCCAGAAACGCCACATCCATCATCCGCAATAGCCCCAGAAACGAGTCCAGCTTGATTCTTGACACCATTAAGAAACCGAACGTCGCTTTGCACGCATTTCACCTGGTCTTCGATAACATCGAAATCCCTCTGCTCACCACCTTGAAGTCGGCGAATAGCAGCAACATGATCATCTATATATTAACATAGCAACAGCATCATCTATATATTAACATAGCAACATCATCATCTATATACTAGCATTACTAAGGAAATAGGGCAAAATGAGAACAAGAGCAACGACATACGACTCATGAGCTAAAAGAATATATACGTCCTACAAGACCGTCGCCTAAATATCGCACGATCACCACAGCTGGCTGCTAAGACGTACGTCCTAATATAGGGATCTCGCGAGGAAGAAGGCATTCATGGCGTATACTGTTAACATTCACAATTACCGTGTATAAACCTGCTAAACCCTTTTGAAAAAACTTTAAACCTCGACAAAATGGCGCTGCGAGGTGCCCCTTAGCCCCAAGCCACCACACGTAACATACGCTTTCATCTGGACACACACACACAACGACAACAATAACTAGCGTACTCAAGTACATACGAGCAGATAGGAACTCTTCTGACTCGTCTAACTTCTGTTCCAGGTCATCGATTTTATCTCCAATAGATAGGAACGCGCTGCCCGGAAAGGTCGACATGTCCACTAAAAGATGCAACAACTAGCTTCGGTCAAACGAAATCCAGATAAACGCAGGAACAGCCGCTCAAACACGCCGCGTATTAGGTAAATAAGATGAGATATTGACGCCTCACGTACGCACTTCATCATTGTCTTATTCACTGGTCCAGAGAAGAGAAACGAAGCAAACCAAAGCAAGGAGGTAAATCAAGAATCCATATTGCAGTGCAAAGTATTACCCATAGCAAGTATTACCCATGTATTACCCATTGTTGCTAAAAACGCAGATCTATCACAGAAGATACGATATATATATAATATATATATATATATATATATATATATATATATATATAGAGAGAGAGAGAGAGAGAGAGAGAGAGAGAGAGAGAGAGAGAGAGGGAGAGAGAGCACCAAATGCTGCGTCTGCTTATCCACAGCTCAACCTCGGAACAATGCTTGCCTAGTAACGGATCACTGTCGTCAAATTACTGCTTAATACAAATTTACCGTCGTTACAATGTTTGCTTAGCACCCACTAACTATCGTCACGATGTTTCCGTAGCAACCGTTCGCCGTCGTCAAAACGTTTGCTTAGCAACCGCTCATTGTGATAACAATGCTAGCCTAGCAAACCCTTACCGTCCTCGATTGCGTCCGCACGGGAAGATAGGGGCGACCGCTCCAAGTGCAATCCAGTGACAGGATCGATTCCTGCTTGCCTGATCAATCTCTGCGCAGTTTGCAACATGACACAGCATTCTTCGCGCATCTTCAAGGCAGCATGATAAGAAGAGCTTTCCTCCTTATTGAAGTCCAGAAAGTTCTGGACTATCAAGTTGAAATCGCCCGCGAACTGATCAAAGTTTGCGTACGCGTAGTTGTCCAACTTTTCCTGCATAGTCGAAAAATCCATCGGACTTGCAATAAATTCGTGATGGGTCTGGACAAGACAAAATACGGAGGCTATATTTACATTTAGTTGGGAAAGTGCTACTCCGATGTTAATGACGTTAATGGCAAAAGATTCAAGATTCAAGATTTTCCCTATTGATAGTAAATGCAAAAACGTATCTAAATACAAAGGAACGAAGGCGTTGCAGATGGCAGAGGCTCAAAGCATAGAAACAAGATCGCTCCGACGTCAAAGGTCCACTCCTAATATTGCTTTGAAGTCCAAGCTCAATTAATTGCTTTGAACTCCAAGATATAAAGAAACAAACAAACAAAAATCACCCAGCAAATTTACACCCTTCTGACCCGTGGCCAGATCGACTTGGAAATCGCACACATGGCAAGTGCAGGCAAAGTCACAGATGCTTCTTGAATACACGGATTCTTAATAATCATCCACACAACAATTTACGGATGATTCAACGCATTTCTGACGTAACGGAAGGCCGCAGAAAAATCTGATGATGGACCAGTGTTCTGCATCACGCTCGCTAAGTGCAAACCAAGTGCAACGGCGCAAAGATGGAAATGCCTGGACGAATGAGACAAGCGGCTTCGCACGTCGACTATCATGGTTCACCGAAATTCTGCTACGATGTGCAGTACCTGCCTGGCAGACCGGACGGCTGGCAGACCGGACGGCTGGCAGACCGGACGGCTGGACAAGAAACAATCGCAAGAAAAATTCGGTTACCCAAAAGGTTAAGGTAAAGATATTCAAAGGAAATACAACTCTTGTCCTCGATATTTCCATTGGCGAAGCAAGTTTTGCCGTGATTCTGGACCAGAAAATACGTTACGACTAATCTATGAATTCTAACGCGTGCGAATAAACATGCCAGAACAACTACTCGTATATTGGGACCTGAAAAGGATTGCTTCCCCAGGGTCGACAAAAAAAAAATTATAATTTGACGAATTGCGACAATTAGATTGTAGTTGTCCGGTTAGTTTGGCCGTCAAGCCGGCCAACTACTCACGGGCGCCAATGATAGACCAGCCACATCATTGGTGCCAATGATAGACCAGCCACATAGATTGCTATTCTAAGATCCAATGACAGATCCACAACAGAAAACAAGCAGTGACGCGTGGTGAGTGATGTCATGCATCAACAAACCCATGTACGTCATGCGACACGACAATCATTGACTTGCCCATTAAGTTGGGGACTGCATAATCAGAATAAGAAGCAAAAAACAGCCTGTAAACATGAACATAGCGGACAAACAAATGAAAAAACTACCTCATCCACACTAAAGATTGTCTCGAACATGGATGGTAAGCGTAGATTCATAGCTACTACGATGAGCACGTGACTATTATGAAGCTAAACATACCTCATGAGGTGTGACTGGCTTGGAAAATATATTCATCACGTCCTTCTCAATAAGCTGTGCCAATGTGCGTTGAAGAACGAACTGCAAGGGCTTCAGACGAACGCTGGTCAGTCTCTGTTGAAGCTTGCACTAAACAACAAGTCCACAGGCAAGCACGTACTATGTATTTAAAAAAAACTATCCAATGGAGAATTTTGCGACGTCGCCTAAGGTCATTAAAAAGTAACAGCAGCATTGCACTTCTCATAAGCATGTAGGCACTTGCAGTTTGTGAACGTCGATCATCGTTCATACAAATCCAAACAAGAGGGAAAAACTGTTTATACGCTGTCTGCAATATAAGAAACTAGAAAACCACATACTAAAATAAAACATAAAACCGCGCCGAAAATACCATGCTGAGTTCGCATTTTTTTGTTCTTCATGGTCTCCGAAAAGGCATCAAATCAGAACTAACTAGAAAAAGGCGAATACCTGATCTCTTTTCATTTTCTCTCGATTCCTGGTCAACTCGATCAGGAGACGCACTCGCTCCAAATCATGACGCAACTGCTTCCAGCATCGCAGCTGCTCCTTCAGCTCTTTGGACTGGCAGAGCTCCTCGAACGACTATAGAATTTAAAAAGGATATAGGGATGCAGCATATATGCTGCCTGACTTGCTGGCTAGACGGACGGACGGATGGATTGATGTAAGCCCTGTATTAACGAATGCGTGGCGTGTTTACAAAATGCCCGTTAACAAAATGCCAGAGGAAACCAAACAGCCCAGCAGCCAAAATCTAACATAGCAATTATCGATAACAAACCTGCGCCTCACGCTGGCTTCTATTTACTCCGTTTCCAGTGTTAACTTGCAGGCGTCTCAGGAGAGGCACCCCATTGCGAGACTGCCTCTTCAACATCCAGTATGCCTGAAGTTGTTGAAGGAAAACTGACTTCTTTGCAATAGCCACTTGCGCAACAATCTTTGTCATCCTAAACAAACGGCCATAACGCTAAGCTAGGCCAGAAACTACAACATAAGGGCTCCAAAGGAAACCAACCAATCCATCAAACACAAAAACAAAATTATTTTCAGAGCCGGAAAGAGGTTCATCTGCATAATGCAGGCAAAAGCCAGTTAAAAGATCAAGGTAAAGCTGAAGGCCAGTTCAAATCAGGATTGAGCTGACTAGTAAATGTGTTTATATATCATATTAAATTACAAGGAAAAAACTGCTCCCTTCAATCAAAATAATACACCATAACTATGCATAATTTATTGCCATCAGAAACAATAAAAAGTGGGTCGTCAGAGATAAAAATCGTCTCAGTTGATTAAGAGGAGCTCCATGTTGGACCCAGGCACATCAATAGGCAATGATGACCTGAAGCAGCGAAATCTAAACCACTTCAGTCTTCAAGATTGAATCCCAAAGAGACAGATAAAAGGATCACATCTTGGGCAACTCTTACACCCAGGAAATGCCAAGGATCCCTAAAAACATTTGCAATGATTTAAAAGGAAGTACCCAAATTAGAAAAGGCATTATACAAACCTGTGGGCCGGAACAAATGGAATATGCACCACTGGAACTTGTGTAGTATGCTTTTCAAGCAACTCTTCCTGCATCTTCCTTATTTTACCAGACTGCGTAGGCGATAAACATTTTCCATTTGATTTTGATGCATTGCTAAGCAAGGATCCTGATTCACAATCATCATCATCACTACAATACTCACTTTTTGCTTCGCTATGATCAGCAGAGGCATTCTTAGGAGTGTGCACATCACAATACACAGTCTTCTTAACAGAGGGTTGACCACTTTCTTTTCTACTACACTCCATTCTCATACAAAGGCCAGCCTTTTGCGCACATGTGACATGAAAAGCTGCATAGCAGTTAGTTTTGAAACACTGTATGCACGCGCCAGCTTGCCTTTTACAGATGTAGCACAAGAGCTTCCACCTGGAGGAGGGAATATTACCTATTGAATCTATAGGTTCCAGAAACACTGTATTGGCAAAGCACACCTCTGGAATCCACAATGCACAGACTACATGCGCCCAACGATTGTCATCGGTTTGCTTAAAGGCACCACTTTTCATTGGACACAAAGCGCAATCAACGGGTCTGGATGGCGACTGCAAACAACGACGACACAGCCACTGGCCCTCTGGAATATAGGGTACACCATAACATTCTTGATGTACTGCCAAATTACACATATCACAAAACAGGATAACATTGCTATTACTGCATTCACCATCACAGCAAATGCTGCACACAGCATCTTCATCAATCACGTTATAGAGGTCTCCATTTAATGTGCGTGTCTCAAAATGTGACTCCTTCTCCAGCCTGTCAATCAAAAGTTCAAAAACTTCCGGGATGACAGTTGATAAACCTTCAGCCCTGCGTTCCTCATTAACCTGCTCAAGCCATATGTAGTCTTCCTCGTCCATACCATACTCCAATTCCTCGTCAAGCTCGTCAGATGACTTCTCAACTAATCTGTAATAGGCTTTTCTTTCAGGCACATGTGTTTCAAGCCATTCCTCTTCAGGAAGCTCAAAACAGATAGGATTGGGCATAGCTTTTTTCTGCTCTTCAGCTTTTGCAAGATGACGGGCAATAGTGGCAGCTTTTTTTCTCACCATTGTAAGCCTTGATCGCACTTTATATAATTTCTTCGGAGTAGCTGGCTTTGGAGACTTTGCAGGAGAAGCAAATTGTTGATAGTCCTCTCTGCTTTCAGCAATTAAAGACTCAACCTCTAGAGGCAATTGATCCGTAGTGATGCTTCGAATAACAATGCCATCAAAATCAAACTCCACCATTTTCTGTGCCTCAGAGTATGTGAGAGGCTGCTTTTTGGACAGCTGCTCAGTCTCATCAGCTATACAACTCTTAGTGGTTAAAACAGGCGATCTGGATGGTAAGTGTGAATGAGAATGATACTTTATTATGTGATAACTGATGCCACTAAAACTACGGTAAATTTTCCCACAAAAAGGGCACTCGAAGGGAGGCTTCTGCTTTTGCAGCTCCTTCAAGGTCGACCCCATATCATTTGCATTTGGGCTATTTTCCACGCTAGATGTTTGAGACACCATCTTCTAGAACAACAAATGTTCAAAACTAAATCAAAAGAAACAAGAAGTATCAAAATGCAAGAAATACTTTGCACTGGACACGGGATGGTTCCTGCAGCCACCGATTGCCCTCATACAAAAGGTCTGCAGTATACCACAGATCAATATTTGGATATTACACCTAAGCAGAAGAGCAAAGAGTAATACTGATTGAAAGAAAGTGGAGCAGGAATAATCTAATGTTTAATGAGCAAATAGTATGAACGCTTTAAGTTGCACGGAAAAGGAAGATAGAGCTTCCGCATGAATAATGGAACAAAGGAATTTTCAGCATGCATTTAAGACAAACTAGTAAAAATTGGCATTGGTTTGCCGACTTGGTAAAAATTCATTCTACAAAACTCGAGGAATGTTGAGATACCTTACATGCAAATAAAGCACAGTTTATTGCAGTAAACTTTTTACAAGCATACCCATTACGAAATTTTTTAGCAAATAAAGTACCTACCGACGCCCGAACGAAGGAAAAAGCCAAGCCTATCAGAACACGAATAACGCAAAGGATTTCGTATACAAGCGCTAATGTACAATGCACATACTTGTGCTTTCCGTGCAACCAATCTATAAAGATCTCAACAGAGGCGTCCGCTTATCCTTCCAATTGAATTACAAGGGAAAAAAACAATGTGCTCGAAAAATTTTCTTCTGAGCTTAAGTTTATCATAGTAACAAAATTCAGTAAAGAAATTCAATTTCAGTCCGTCAATCAACGTCCTTGGTAACTTCGAACTAGGGTAGCGAACGGCAGCGGAACGTTTTACGAGCTTTAGAATCAAGGACGTTCATTGGTGTTCCCTCCCCACTCCTACCCTCACCCCACCCAAAAGAATACCGGTGTTGTCATTAAAGACATGGAATTCAACGGATTGCAAGAGAATTGAGTAAAATCAAAAAAACTTATAGTAAAAGATTAAAATAATATATAATGGGTTATCTGCGTGCAGATGTACCTTAAGACTTCATTTTCCTTAACTTAAATTTTATCCCTCATATTTAAGTTTGATTTTGATTTTTTTTTTTTATGTGTTGCTTACTTCCCCCAAACTTAGCATGTAGACCGTGCATGTGCTCACCCTGATGGAAAGTGGTTCATCCTCAAGGTTTACCTCGATGTTGTTATGAAATTGAATTATATCACTTGCAATTCTAGTTAATCCAATATACCAGCGACAATTTCCACTACAACTGTCAGACGCAGTTAGCAAGAAAATCAGATAAAGCAATCGAGATGTGAAACCAACTTCGCCAAGTGTCATCATTGGCAGTTGCGTTTGACGTATCCTGTGCATTAATAATCATCATACTTCTTTTCTTTTAGAGTATATAATATGTTGCGTTGTAGACTAAGAAGACTCTTCGGGACTGATCGTATTCTCTTCGTTCAACTTCAACTTCTGTTCTCTATTTACAAATGCACCGTTTATGGCTAGGTCCAAACATAATTAAGTTAAGCAATACCTGGATGAAATAAATGGACTGCCTACTATCAATACAAACCTTCTGTGTTGCAAATGTAAAACCAAAATTAAGACGATATCATCGTAACACCTTATCCAAAAATGCTCACATGTCTCCGGATATACTTTGTGATAACTACTTTCAAATAGGATGATTACGTTCAGCAACCAATATATCCATGAGGGTGTAGACAAGGTTGCAGGGCAAACGCTAGAAGGGGAGGCAACGGGGACCAAATAAGGCAATGCCGTACATACAAGCCATCGTATCATAAATATCGCCAAACATTTTCTTGATTCTAGATGCTTATAGGAAGTTTTTGCATTCCTACATATTTCCCAGCATTTCCTCGCCATAGCCTATCTTTTCATAATCCAGTTAATATAATTTCGACATGTATCATGTTGACCAATCTCTAAGCTGGTGCATAGTAATTATTCCCGATATTTAGTTATAGATTTCCCCTCAGATGGGGTTCGGGCTTACCAAACAACATTGTGATCTAAAGCGTGCAGCCTAAGCTGCAATATAATTTTTCGTGAAAAGGCCAGTGGCCTTCTCGCAGAACCATGCCATGTTTTCATGCGGATCTGCACTGGATAGACTACTTGTAAACTGCATGGATTATCTCCTCTATTTTGGAACTTATTTTTATGTGATGAGGCAGATCTACCTTCGAATGGAATAGAATAGAATATGATAGAATAGAATAGAATATAATAGTATAGAATAGAATAGATAGAATAAAATGGAAGCATGAGTCGCAAGTCTGACTAACTTGCGACGGTACGTAAATGATCCTGCACCCGGTAACATATATCTTGTGGCTGGTATTAGAATCGGGTGGATCCTGTAAAGGACGACCCTGTGAGCCAGAGTTTTTTCTCTTGCATTCACTTTGGCGTAGTTGAGGTCCATAATTTATGTTATTGCTTCCATTACGATCGGATGCATGGTCGTCATGTTTTATTTACAAGCATGTCTTTATCTTCATTCAAATCGCTCTGATCCATTAATTTGTGTACTTTCTGTCGAAACGTCAGAGTTTCCTTCAGAAAAAATTTGGCGAGATTCGAATGAACATGTTTTTCGCAATATTTACGTGGCTGGAGGAGAGATAGGAAGTGTTGCTCGATTGAACGGAGTGAAAAAAAAAAAAAGTAGTTTTAGGGGGAATTCCCGGCGATGAGCGAAGTTGACGTAATGATGTCATGCGCGACCAAAGTGTGGAGGCGTCTTCTATAGCAGGTTCCGAAAGCTGGTTTTGCAGCCACTTGCGTGTTATTATTTGAAGCTAATTTGTCTATGCTTGGAAGTTCCTTGTCTTCTTTTGTGCGAGGCGAAATTGCCTAGGATTTGAAGAGCCGCTAGGTCTTCGATGGAAAAGAATCGCACTTGTACCGAAATAAATGAGAGTAAAGTCGACAAATGTGAGAAAGCATGCTCTGTCACCGGCCAGGATGTATTTGAAATACAGCTTAATCAACTCCAAGAGCAGCTTGTTGCTGCAGTGTTGGAAAACCAGCAACTGGGTTTGTAGCTTAGCAAACTATGAGATGTGTGTACTAAAATGCAATTCTTATGAAAACGAAGTGATGTCACGAGAATAACAGATACATACCAGAAGTGCACTATATATATATATATATA
>QQSS02223241.1:0-10651 GCA_003687565.2 Craspedacusta sowerbii | reverse complement strand
CGATGATACTCGGGTGATCTCGGTACGCTTCCAGGATGTGTTGGACAAGCTTGTCTAAGTCATCGTGTGGAAAATCTATAGAGCAGTATATTCGTTTACGGCCGCAGCTACTTTTCAACAATATTAATATATTGCAGCAATTAATGTATTGCTTATTAAAGATTTCAGTCAGTTCTTGTGTGTCAAAAACGATATTTTCACGGTCAAATAGCATAATGTCTTCCTGCGTGTTGTTGCCCTTATTACTTACGTAGGGATTTATCAAATTCCAGGATTTCCTGTGTGCCATGGTGCCATTTTCCGTTGCTCTTTGAATAGAGTTTTTAATTGCTTCTCTTTTCAATGCAACACACTTGTTTCTCATCTTTTTGTAGTTCGCAATGTTTTCGATGGTGGTTTTGCATTTTTACGTTTCTCAAGTCTAGATCTGTTCATAATTGCCTTTCGCAGTTCTTTGGTTAGAAAAGGAGCTTGTTCTCTTCGAATAGTTTTTATTTTCCATGGTGCATACTTCTTGGCAACTAATGTTATTGCTTCTGTTAAATTCTCATAAAAAACATTTGCATTTACGTTTGTGTTCTGAAGGTTGATGCTTGTGATGCACTTGGGTCTATTTGTAAGGATAACGTCTATGGAAAACCAAGCAATAGACAGATACGATAACATGATTATTATCGGCGATATTAATATTGACACAAGAAGGATTGGACACAACGCAACAAAGTTGAGAGAGTTCAGTGACGTCTTTGGTCTGACCAATCTAATCAAAGTTAAGGCCCGGGTTCGGTTCCAATGCACGTCACTGATGAGCCCCACATAGGGCGAAACGCGTCTGGCGTTTGGGGAAATGGAGGAACTGGTGAATTTCTAAACTTGACCAATTTCAAAATATATGTGCTCGTATGATATGAGCCTCACTGTGCGGTATTCGGTGCTCTAGGCCACGCCAAACTTTACAGTTATGTAAATATGCTTCTGAACTTGTTAGGTAACAAGTCGTAATGTCGTGCAGTTCTCACCAGTTCACTCAGCTCTCGTGGTCTAGTGGTAAGTGCTCTTCTTTCCACTCCGGCGGCCCGGGTTCGGTTCCCATGCACGTCACTGATGTGCCCCACATCGGGCAAAACGCGTCTGGCGTTGGGGGAATGAGAACTGGTGAATTTCTTATTCACTATAGATTTTGAATGTTTATTTTTGCTTCTGCATTTTCAGGTTGTTGACGTAGCTCGTGCCTTCGCTGAAGATGTTACTTCAAGTATACCTCAAGAAGTCTTTAGTAAAGGACCTTCTTTTTTTAAACAGTACGCCGAGGATAAGTTGAATGAGGCGATGAAGCAGCCAGTCAGTATAGCTGTGATCGGACAGTCTGGTGTTGGCAAATCCACCTTCATTAACACAGCCCGCAAATTAAAACCTTGTGACGAAAATGCGGCTCCTGTCGGCTCTACGCAAACGACGAAGGAACCCAAAGACTACAAGGATCCGAGATATGAAAATGTCATTTACTGGGATTTGCCTGGCGTTGGAACGCCCGAGTTTCCCCAGAATGACACCTACTTGGAGAAAATTGATTTCAAAAGGTAATGAAATACTTTTTATTCGCATTATTCTAAGAGCACTCTAGTATTACTGCGAATCTTTTGCAATGACTTGAAGTTTACAGTTTAGTATCGAAGGTTAACTTTGGGGTCCGCGTGTGAGTACCTTAAAGGTGTGATCCAGAAGATCCAGGGAGACTTCCTCCAATATTTTTCTAGAATGCCTATGCGGCACTTGCTCAGAGAAATTGGTACTAACATTCATTTTGATTCAACAAATAAATTGCATCAACCATATATGTGCTCTTAAAATCTCCGACATGAGCCTAGCAGCGTGTGCATCGTCAAGCTTCAGATTCACCAGCCGAATATCCAAGAAGTTCCTCTGCTTTCAAAGTTTAGGCAGTTATAAAACAGTGTAAACTATTTCCAGAACTCCTAGCCTAATAGCTGATATAAGTCATAAGTTTAGGCTCTTAGCCTCCGTAAAAACTAAACCAATAAGGTTATAACATAGAAAACAACCTCAGCCCAGTTATTTCACTCAAGACTAGAGCAAATAGATCTTCGTACAACAACAACAACAACAACAACAACAGCAAGATATATTTTTCTTTAAAAATGCAACTAACAAGAAGCACCTCCAGAGTGGAGATAGAATAAAATAATGAATAAAACACGAACGCAATTGCTTGAGAAGGGAGACATCCGCGCTAGCCTGTGGCTAATATGATTGAGGATTCCCCCAACTGAGTTACAGTATCCATGGTACGTAAAAAATGCAAAATAAGCAAAGTCACTAGTTTCCAAACACTCATAGGCTACGTAGGTGCATCGATCAATGAGACAGGAGCGAGAAGGAGATGCGATTTTAGGACCTAAACTGCGTAACTGCTTAAAGGACGCAAGGGAATAAATATATGGAATAAAACAATAGAATAAAAGCAGAGAGCTCATAGCGTAGAAGTTTTAAGTAGATGCCATCTATAAACTGGAGCATACCGATGCTTTTTTGAGATCAGAAGACATCGCTAGAGACAACGCTTTTCAAATAGCGCTCTATCCAGAGGCTCATTTAAGGCCTACGCTTACAACGTGATCAATAAATTCAGTGGAATCAATAGAACGCAGAAACATAAGAAAATTGACCGCCACCTTTAAAGAAAGAATCTCCTCCCTTGATAGTGTTCGACGCAAATAGTAGTGATTTTATTTCTTTTCTTAGAATCGTGAATGGGATACTTAGGTTAACATTAATGTCACGAAGCTGGTTGACGTGAACTGCGCTTTATATTTGATATTTTTTCTGCCGTAAGTATCAGTCCTAATCCTAAGTAAAGAAAGTTTGGCGGTCTCACTCAGGCGCGTCTTTACTGCTCGGAAACAATAGGTGCAGAACCTTTCAAACGACCGCAGCAGTTTTATCCACTGCCATTCATAAATAAGCACATGTTTAATTTAATCACGTCTTCTAATTTGCATTTTTCAAGGTGTGAAAATGACTTAAAGGTAGGATTGCCATAGCAAGATAATTATTCTTATTGTTATTCGATTAGCAAATAAGTATTCTTATAGCACGTCGTTGCAAATTAAAGATTCTCTTCAAATTATTTATTGTTGCAGGTAAGGTGCCAGGTAGGGCATATGTAAGTGGAGCAAGCAATAATATAATGATATATAATATAATATAGGATTTCATCGCATGCGAGTCAACTAAGTATCCGATTTTCGACAGAAGGCATTGGCTCTCGTCATTTATTTTTTTGAGAGTTCGGAGAGATGACATCTCCATGAGAGAGGTGAGCCAAGCACAACCCCAAGGTACTCAGGTATTCTCTTTATTAGCGACCCTACGCTAAAACGTCGAAGTAGTTTAAAATTTGTACTATTAGGTTCTGGGGCACTGAGTAATAGTCTTAAAACTTCATCATTTATTGAATTAAAGAGAAGCTCCTTTTGAAGGCAAGACCAGCATTTCCACGATTGGCTTTGCTTAAACTTTTTTATCATAATTTTCGAGCATTTTGGATGAAGGAAGGAGTGACAGGCTGAGCAAGAGATGTGGCGCAAATTGAATGGTATAAATCGCTTACGTATTGTGCCTTTATTGCTCTTGTTGATTTTTGGTTTCACAAACCACGTGATTCAACCGCAATATTAGATAAACTTTGTAGCAGCAGATAAGATAGATAAATAAATAAAAAATTCAGTATTCATCTGATTGCTGATAAAGGACAATAGAGAAGCAAGAAATTGTGTATATATTCTTGTCCAACAAAGTAAAGTACCTCAGTGTTGTACTTGATTCACGTGGAGATGTGACCTCTCCGATCTAACAGAAGCTAACGAGAGCCAATGGCTTCCTCTAAAAAATCTGCTACTTTGTAGATACACCGACAATTATATCTTTATATTATAGCCTGTTTCAGTCACATGTGACTTCTGATTGTCTTGCATAGGGACTTACTTGTAAATATACTTTATCAAGAATCTATAGTTTGCAGCGACGTGCAGTGAAAATAATTAGCTTCTCTAGTTATAACAACTCATCTTATCGTAGTACATCGAGCTTACTTTTACAACTTCCAATATTTAAATTAGGAGATGTAATTACGCAACGCTTATGTTTATTCATGCATGACCGGCATTGGATGAAACTGCCTCATTCATTTGACAAGTTTTTCAACTTTTAATGTCCACCAAGAAGGACGAGAAAGAGTGAGCTGGCGAAACGTTCAGTACCAACTAGAAGGACTGAAATGTACGGCAGCAACAATATCAAGTTTTGAAGGTGCAATGTTATAAAACCATCTTCATGACTTAAATATTAACTTGAATAAACCAAAAACAATCTTTACAAAGGAAATCCAATCACTAATGTTAGCAGCGTATGCGTAACTCGGATGATACTTATTATGTAATTTTTTGGTATGTACGACTCATCTGTACGATTCCTTTCGGCAAAAGTGTTGTGTTTATCTGTGCTACTAAAATGTAATCAATCACTAAACGTTTTTTTAACATAGTTTGCATTCTGAGTTCACAAGTACAGAAGTAAACGTTTGCACTAAATTAAATTTCAATGCAAGAATTAACTTTTGCTATTAAATAGTAGTTCTTTGATAATTGTTGCTTCTAGGTCGGAGGTTCTGATATTTTGTCTGGAAAGCTCGTACGCACCCACAAACACAAGAAACCCACAATCGCACACACACACACATATGAAATACATTTTAAGGGTTGAAAAGTGAGTTCTACTTCACAACCACCTTCTGCAGTAATGAAGTCCGATGCATAGGTTGGTTAGGAACGCCAACCCTAACCGTGACCAACTATGACGAAACTTACGCCAACGCTAACCGTGGCCAACTATAACGAAACTAACGCCAACTCTAACCGTGGCCATGTATGACCCTGCCCTCTATATTTTAAGTCCTGCTGTTTGTTCCCACTTAAATAGTGTGATGGAAGCAGAGCAAATGCTCACTCTGCCATGTTTGAATAGCCAGCCTTTGGCTATAACACAAATTGTGGCAAATTGATTGATTTCTTAAGGAAAGTTCATTTCAAGAAAAATCTGGACGGCCAAGAAAAATCAAACAAATATACAGTTAAAACTGACCATATGTACTGTCGGATTGCTAGCAAATCTGGACTATAATACCTTGGTTGTTCAAATTTGTTGATTTTTTTTGTCAACAAGCGTAATAGATTGCATGTCAATGACATAAGCCACAAAGAATGCCAACTGACATAATTGTGATGAACCCGCTTTGGGCTTGGCCGTGGAACCCCTTTGGCGCGAACATCTACTATTTCTTTACCTCTGCATAGTGAATATTTAAGCCACGTATTTCCGAGTAACCAGTGAAGATAATTCTTCTCTTTTTCAGGTATGATCACTTCATAATTGCATCTGCTAATCGCTTTCATGAAGGCGATGTCTGGATTGCGAAAAAAATTGAACGGTCAGGAAGGAAGTTCTTTTTCGTTCACGGAAAAATTGACCTTAACATAATCGAGGAAGAAGAAAATTACCAACGCAAGGAAGAAGAAGTTCTGCAGAAAGTTAGAGCTGACATCACAAATCAACTGAAAACGGCCGGATTTCCAAACGCGCAGTGCTTCTTAACTTGCAATAAGAAGGATAATAAGTGGGATTTTCCATTTCTCTACGAGAAAATTATAACTGAATCAAAGGGAGCTAAAAGGGACGCGTTGGTGTGTTCCTTCCGAGCGACCTCAGCTAAACTACTTGAAGAAAAACTATGCCTTCAAGCATCACATATTAAATGGATTAGTGTCTTGTCAGTGTTGGGTGGTGCGATGCCATACCCGCAGATTTCTACTCTTGTGGACACAGCTTTAATCTACTTTGCTTATGAAAACTACAAGGTGCAGCTGAACATTGATGACGAGTCTTTGGATTTGCTAAGCTCACGAGTTTCAGAAGAAGACCGCATTAAACTTGAGAACCTGCGAAGGCAAGAGATCATGTGCCTTAAGAGCCCCATCCATGTGTATGTGGTTCTGATATCGCCCTCAGTAAGATTACTTGCAGAAGAATTAAGAAAAGTGTTACCTGTGATTGGAGCTATAATTGCTGCCGGAAATTCCTTTTACACTACGGCCGCCATACTGAGTGACATGTTAAACAAACTCGCAAAAATTGCCGAAGAAGTTCTTGAAATCGCTGCCAAATTTTAGTGGAGAATCTTATTCGCTATTACACGTTAAGGAATGCACCAAGGAATGCACGGCTTTGACTGAAGAGTTGGACTCGATCACGATCGCAGTCCTGCCAATAATCTTGAGCAAGTCTATCTATCATAAGCTGGTGCTGATTGGAGTAGGATATAATTTGAATTTGAATTTACTTCTTGAATCCCTTTGATTGATTGATTTACTTACTGTATTATTTTAGAAGTTGAATTTGATGTACTTAACGAGTTTTTGTAATACGTATTTCTGTTGAAGATTTTTCCGTACTCGTGATCTGGGGTGAAATGTTTTTCGACGATGTTCACGATGTTCGATGATGACGACGGTTTCTTATTCAAGATCGTCTCAGTACACATCATCACACAGAAAAGTAATTACAAACTGATACGACTAATTTGCCAGATACATAAATTAAATCATCGTTTTCTCTTGCTTTCACCAGGCCAAAATCAGAACGTTTTCGAAATTGACTTCGCGCACAACGTCTGCCTCAACGCACAGCAAGGCCGGAGAATCAAGCTCAACCTGACCAAGTGGAAGAGCCCAATTCCAGAAGTACTTAAGTCACATTTGTGGAATTTTCGAGATAATGTAATTCCGCCGCTCTGGGACTGGTCTCCAGCCTAAGGCTAAATATATCGCCTTCAGAAGTGTTCAGGCCCTGTGCACTAACCACCAACTTTTCAAGCCCTGCGCTGTTTTTTGTTCAAGAACTACTCACGTCCAAGCTGACATTCATGACAAGCAGATACTCCATGCAACCAAACAGCTGTGAGCGCAAATTGTCTCGCTAATCAGCGAGAATAAAGTCTTTCAACAGAGAAAATGCACTTTTCAGTTTGTAGGACATGTTTCGACCACATCTTATGTCATTTCCAGCTAATTTAGTTTTACAGGAGACCAGTATAAATACATAGGAGGCGAGAACACTCCAATTAATAATAAATATAGGCGTTTGTTAAAAAAGTTCTCAATTGAAACGTTTAATACTACAGACGCGAAGGGACGTGTAAACGATAAATACTTAAACGACGCTTAAACAACTGCTAAACGCCTGTTGCACACAGATACACGACAAGGACAACAAGGGGAAAGGGGAAGAACAGCTATACAGAGAGACTTAGGGATACGTGGTGAGTTTGAGAATTAATGTTATGTTTATGCCACCGGATATGCATCGCTTCTTTGAGGTTCCTTTGGAAGTCCGTGGCAGCATGATCCAAAACAGAAAAACAATCGGCCGAACATGACTGTTTACATTTACTGTCCTTAAGGAGCTTGCAGACATGTGACGCCCGGTCTTTTCCTAAATGGTTTTCGATTTTGTTAAAATGTCTGGAGGTTTCTCCAATATAGCTAGCTTTACAGCCGGCGCAATTAAATTTATACATAACACCAGATCTAAGACCTTTAGGAAAATTATCTTTCGTACAAAAGAAGGAACCAACCTTTAGGGACGTAGGAAACAATTCAACGTTTATGCCCTTTTAGGATGTATTAACTAAACGATGAGGTTTTGCATGGGTAAGATTTGACGTGAATCCAACATAGGGAAGTTTAAAACAACGCTCACTATAATCGTTAGTATTCACTAGCACTGACCTATCAGAGGAGGATATTTTAGTATGAAGAAGCGACTTAATACTGTTGCTTATTAAATGTTTTGGGAAATGTTTTTTTCTTGTTAGAATACCGGTAATATTTTCTACATCAGTGTGAAAGCCAGACAACGAGTTATTAATGTTGTAAATACGGTGAAGAAGCGTCCTTATGAGGCCACTTTATAGGAAAAGCTGCAATAACTTGAAAACTTCGTCAAAAGGCCAGTGAACATTATTTTCCGAAAATAGAAGTATAAAATGTCTCACCTTGACTGCTGCAACCTTGGCATCGAGGAAGGATAGTTGTCCATTAGCTTCGTATTCAACTGTAAACTTAATATTAGGGTGTCTGGAGTTAAGGAAATCAAGAAACGAAGACACATCCGCAACATTATTAAAGACACAAAATATGTCATCGACACATAACGACGATAAAAAAGAGAACCCAAACCTGTGTATGTGTCAAGCCATGTGGTCTCATGAACCCCCATAAAAAGATTAGCAAGCAGTGGCCCTAAGGGTGAACCCATTGCAACCCCGTCAATTGGATCATAAATATTGCCAGTAAACAGGAAATGCGTTTGACACGTTCCGAACATAAACAGTTATTTGAGTTGAGTTTTACTAATTTTAAACCCAGGATAATTTTCCAGAATTCTTTTAACTGCGATATCGATAGTTTCACGCAGAGCCATGTTAGTGAACAAATTACACACATCAAAAGAAACCATAAACTTACCTTTAGAACTTTCCTTATTAATCTCGCGTTCGAATATGAATGTTTAGATGATGAGCTTGAGGAATAATTAGGGAAAAAATCTCGGACAAAACCTTAGTCAATCGTAAATTAATCGTGGAACAAGAAGATATGATAAGCCGAAAGGAAGGTATACAATTGAAGGAGTTTTGCATTTTAGGTAAACCCGATATACGCGCGGGGTAGGAACCACGGGAATAAATAAGCTTATAAGTATTTTCACAAATTAATATTTACATTTTTCAGAGTCCGCAGGAATCTTTGCAGGAGTCTTTTTTAACAGACGCACATATTTAATTATAATTGGAGTGTTCACGCCTCCTGCGTATGTAGACCGGTCTAAAAACTTTAAAATGACCAACGATGTAGTCGAAACATCTCTTACTAATTGAAAGGTGTATTTTTTCTATTGAAAGTTATAAGTAATTTAATTCTGCGGTCAACAGTTTGTTGTTTTTATGGCTGACGCAGAAAAGAAACAGAATGAAGACGAAGTTCCTGACGTTACTTCGTCGCATTAAACAAGGAGTAAAATGAGAAGCAGAACTCCCCAAAATTGGTCTCAAAACCAGCGAAAGCGTTTGAAGGCTGAAGGTAGGTCGACTAGTTTTTGAAGAATAATGTTGAAAAAAGGACATTTCAGCAGGCCCGAAACAATCACTGAATTTGTGTTTTATATTCTAACTTTTTTTGAGTATGTTGCTCGCTAGCCATCTCCTCTAATTCTTGCTTCTGTAAAGCAAGAAATTCATTTTAATACTCAAAATCAGTTTAATAAGATACATATACTTTCTATGCCATAACAAATGTCTTTCGATTTAAATTATTTTAAAAGGCCTCGTTTTTTAAAAACATAAAAGAAATAAGGACCCTCGGCGGTTTAATCTTCAAGGCAAGAAAAGAAGCTAATAATTCTTGTGACGTTTCGGCCAATTCTTGGGACATCTTCAGGCTAAACGAACGAAAATAAATCAAAACCAAAATAACAAAAACGAGCAGAGCACACATCGCCTAAGTCACATCTTCGAAGTCGAGCTAAAACACCTTCAACATTATCGAGTCTGACTGTATGTTTTTGAGTTGGTGAATTTATGGACCGCGCTGATCAAGCTCTCAATTAGGAGGCATTCCCATTTGAAGCGATACATGCGCAAGGTTGTGAAGCAGACGTCAAGATTAAAATTGATCGACAATCGATGAGTAGCCAAATGTTGACCGATTGAGCTCGACTGTTGCTTGTGTTCTTCGATGCGTCGGTGCAGGTGGCGGGTTGTCATGCCGATATAGCCAGCGTCGCACTTGCCACATTGAAATTTATAAACAGCGAATTGTTGGCTCACAATCTTTGGTTTGGCTTCCTTTTGTCTAAAACTTTCGAAAATTTTACTGCTCGCGAATATTGGCTGAATTGGTACCCGTGCTTTACATGCAAGATCATTTCGACGGAGCTTTAGGCTGCGCGCGCTCCTATAATCCTTTTAAGGAATAATGAATCGCACGATCTCATCGGTGAAGCTGTCATCGACGTTATGTTGGCGGGTAATGCAGTTTTCGACAAAATCAAATACATTACAGTCAAACAATGTTGTTTGGTAAGCCAATTTTTTAAGTATACAAGCTCTCTAAAGCATTGATTTGATTAAACAGTCTTCACATGAGCTTGGCAGTCTTCATTCGTCACTGTTCTTACAGCGGAAGTGGAACGAAGTATTGTCACCTCAGTCCGTTGGGCGTGGATAATCAAGGCGAAGCGGATACTATCTACATCTTTTTTTTACAACCGTGGGTACTGGGACTTGGATAAACAACTGACTGATGACAGGCGACCTTTAGTTTCTTCGTCAATGAAATCCATTGCTCTCGCCTATGCTGAGTATAGAGATAGCAAGCCTCCACGTGCTCTGACTCGTGCCATCAATAGGCTATGAAACCGTACAGACATCGTGATTACAGAGTCGGACAAGGGATCGGGTGTTGTCATCATGGACAAGGATGTATACATCAGGCTTCTTACGGAGGCTTCAGTGTCCGAT
>QQSS02223230.1:0-10653 GCA_003687565.2 Craspedacusta sowerbii | reverse complement strand
CTATCTATCTATCTATCTATCTATCTATCTATCTATCTATCTATCTATCTATCTATCGATCTATCTATCTATCTATCAATCTATCTATCTATCTATCTATCTATCTATCTATCTATCTACCTTCCCCCCTCTCCGTCTCCCTCTGTCTCTCTCTCACTCTCTCTCTCTCTCTCTCGTGTGTATGTTTGTGTGTGTGTGTGTGTGTGTTTGTATGGGGGGGTGTTCGTTCATTTTTAGAAACGTACTTTGGCTTAAGGAGTCGTGGCAATGTTTCTTATCGGATTTTCTCTCCGGGTTTTAGGAGGAGATCCGGTCGCATCCTTTCTTCCGGACGATTAACTTCGATGACTTGTATAACAAGAGAATCGATCCGCCTTATAACCCCAACGTGGTGAGTTTTGCTTGGTCGATGTTGCTTGTGCATTAGCGGTTTCTTTCTGGTCTGCGTTCTGATCAACGTGGCACGGGTCGCTCTGTGTTCAGAGCTGCAAAGCTTAAAGTTTACGCATGCGCAGAGATGTTCTGCATCTCTCATGGCCAATATAACGAACGTAGAATGAAGGTTCTGTGGTCATGTTCAGATTGAAAATACACTGAATATGAGCTTCTTTAATTTCGTCACTTCACTTCAAAGTCATTCAATATCTTTTCGAGTTTTTGCAGACCTACATCTACATGTGATATATTTTCAAGACTTCGACGAGCGATCCTAGAAAGAGACGCGCAATTTGCTGACCGCTTTGTCTATAATGCGAGATGTGTATCGTGGATAGACTTAGCTGTGTCGAGCAAGCAGTTCGGTGTGGTCTTGATTTTGCTAGTGGTGTCGTTGTTCTCCTCTTAGAGTGGTCACATGGACTTGAAGCATTTCGATCCTGAGTTTATCCGTGAGCCCGTTCCAGGTGAGCGCATCATACCCAACACCCGAACGCGTTCGCTCCGGGTGGCATTCTAGTTGCGAAACTATTTTTTTTTAATTTGTTGATTTACCCGCGGGAAGGAATAGGAGTGCGCGTGTTTGTATGTTGATGCAACTCTTCGTGCATGTCGGTATATTTTCTGTTATTCTGAAATTAGTTTTGGAATATCCAGCTAGAAATGATTTGGCGATGGAGTATCATCCAAGGGATGGCTAAGCAAAGCATTTTTTAAGCACTGGATAGAAGGCAATTTAGTCGAGGGATGCTAGGCCAGAGAGGATAGGGCGAGGAACCATGTGGCTCCTGTTTCTGTTTTTATTTCTAGCTATCGTGTTTTTTTTTGTAATGTTAACTTTGCTTTTTATTTCTTTTGTTTGTTTACCTTGATTTTTGTTTGGTGGTTGTTTTTATGTCTGTTTTTGTTTTTGTTGTTGCTTTTTGGTGTTTTTTGTGTTAGTGTTGTTTGGTTTTTTGTTTGTTGTTGTGGTCCTTATTTTGTTTGTTGTATTTTTTTGCTGCTCTTCACATTTTTTGGTACGTTGCCTTGTTACTGCCCTTAATATTTTTGCTATTAGTATATAGTTATAATTATGTATACGTTGGTCGTTATTTTGTTGTTTGTGACGTTGCATACTCAGGATTGTTTATACACGGTTGCTGTTATTGTGGTGGTGGTTATTGTCGTTGTTGTTGTCGTTGTTGTTGTCATGGCTGTTGTTGTTTATAAATGTTGATGTTGCTAGATTTTGGGAATGCTGTACGTGGCTGTAATAGCTGTTCTTGTTACTATTGTTGCCTGGTTTGACGTTGTTGTTGTTATGATTCTACTGGTGATGGCTGTTGTTGTTATTGTTGTTGTTGTCGTTGCTGCACTTCTCTTAGTGACGATGGCTTCTTGTTTTCTAAGCCTGATGATTGTTGGCTTGATCTAGCAAACGCGGGGGTTAGGTTGTCTAAAAATTTTTCCGCGTATCGCTGATCGGCTGGTTTTGAATCTTTGTCTTCAGCATCCGTCACGAAATCTGCCGACGGTCAAATCGTGTCGGCCAGCGTCGATGAGCCAGACGACGCGTTCGTCGGTTTCACGTACGTGCCGCCGAACGAGAACCTCAATGAAGACTAGCCACCATCGTACCGTCGACGACGTGATTTTCGGGCTGGTGGGTGACAGTCGGCTGCCGTGCGGCTAGCTGTTGCGTTTTCGGCGTGCCGTGTAATTGGTCGCCACCAGATTCTTTTCCCGCGTGTGACCACGGAACTTGCGCGCGGAGCGTGTGTAGTCCGTGATTGAAGCACGCGCTGAAGTCTCGTGTGGTCGTGGGGAGGGGATGAGCACGTTCAAGCCGAGGCAAAGTTTAGGTATGGATAATATTAATTGATACGTGATTGAACAATGATTGATTACGATGTAGGTCGGTTAATGATTACCAAATGTCAGCTTTGGTGAGATTCTTTTTCTATTTTGCTCATGCGCTTTCGTGTTGGTTCATGTGAGTTAGGTCTCTGGCAGTATGAGCTGTGTCGAACTCGCTCGAGTGCTTGCTTGATTCTTTAGAAACGTTTTAGTCTTCGTCTGTGTGACCATGCTCGATGTTGCTTTCGAGCGATCGTTTTTTTTTTTTTTCTTGTAATGGCGTGTTTGTAGCAAGCCACGTTTTGTGTTCAAAATGTTGTTTTTTTTTTTTTTTTGAATTTGTATTTCTTGCAAATTGGTACGTGGTGAGTTTGGGGGGAGGGGATCTGTAGTCTCGATGGGTTAAATCCACTACCAGTGAGGCGACTTTGATTATCACAACTATGTACTGGCTCATCGAGGCACCAGCTAATTGATAGCAAATATGGCGATTCCTCTTTTTATACTTTTGGGAGTTTTACCCACCATGCTATCGTTCGTACAAGCAGCCTATCTAAACAAAGCTTGATTGAATCGAAAGTCGGATAAGCCATCAATCCAATTGATGACTGTCACTGCTAAGAAATTCATCCCTTTTCGGCGATACGTAACGAAAAGAAAAACAGGTATAAAGTAGCGCAAATTATGCAATAATTACTAGTCGAGCGTCTTCTGTGCAATCCATGAATTTGTTTTTGGCGATATTCTGCTTGGTCTGTTCCGAACATTTCATCAGATTTCTCGACATGGCCCCTCAAACACGCTTTTCTGCGCTCCCTGCGAAAATTGCATGATTAGCATATATTATGGCGTACGTTATTGGAAACGCATGAATTATTTGAATCGCTAGTGTGGTTATGCGTAGCTCAATCTGTGAGATAGTGATTGATCGAAGTGATTTTTTTATTATGGAGCGTGTTTGGAGGTAGATTGAGGGATTTTTATGTTCTTGCGTTTGTAATTTTGCCAGTGTAGCGTGCCGCCTGGGTTATGTTCGTGTATGTGTGAGTATGTGTGTGAATGCTGAGGTGGTGCTTCATTTCGCGTTTTTTTTTCTTGAGCCTGGAGTTGGTTCCGAATTGGCTAGTTTTCTTTTTCTTTCCTATTTTCTGGGCTGCGATTTTAGCAGCTCAAAGGTCAACTAACATGTCCTTATATAATCTCCCTAATAATCTCCCGTAATGATACCGAATTTTTTTTGGAGGAATTTGTATCTAAGCGATAATGCCTTGGTCCAACCAACATCGCGCACAGTCCGTATATTTTCGAACCATGACAAATTAGTAAATACTTTCGTCCCGAAGTTGCAGGCTTTTGTCAAGGGTTTGCTTCCTATTTGGACTGTTTCATCTAGTAGGATCGGTTTAGGATGATCGGGGACCAGTAGAGATCCTACTTAATTTCGGTTTTCTGTGATAATTTTTAATTTTTGATCTAAAGAGTATAAATTATTATGGCCATTTATAGCTGATTAATTGTCTTTTTTTTATTTACTACGAGTTTCTTGATGGTCGTCTATTTTCTCTTTACTTGACCTCGCCTCGTTCATCCAGCCGTAGTTGCACATTCATAGCCAAGATGGCCGTGCTCGCCTTGATTCACGTTGGAATGCTTGGGACTTTGTTATCCAGATCGCATTTGGCTATGGATTTGTACTTGGACATGGAGTGATCGAGGCAAGCGAACATATAGACAGGGTGATTATGACAGAAAATATTTACGTTTTTTTTTTGTTTGTTTGTTTTTTTTGAAATTATGACCACAAAAAAGGGTACGCTTCGTTTTTTTATCATTCTCGTCGATCCGATGGTAGTGCGTGTGAGTTGATGAATGCGAGTGAGCGTGTTGTAGCGTCGGATAAATTAACTACGTCGCATGACTCTCCTACGCATGACAGGTATTTTCGGAGGTGGTGTGGTGTGGTGGGGATAGATCCAAACTCCGTCTCAAAATTGGGAATCTCTACCAGAACGGTCAAGTTCTAGCGTTGCTCTAAATCTGAAAAGTCGGAACGGATCTACATGTTTATACAGTGTTTGCGAGAACAAGTCACAGTTTAAGATAGCTTAAAGATTTATGGTAGATCAGCTTTTCATTGCAGCGTAACAAAGAACGCTCTAACGCTACTATTTCCTTGTGTATCTAAACGTTAATGAGGTCTGTTTTGGTCTACGTTTTAATTGTTCATAAATCATTGTCATTTATTATTTTATGGGTTAACTTGTGGCTGCGTATGCATAAAAAATAAATTTCAACTTTGCTTCCATATCTTCGTGTCTAATGTTCAGCAGTCATTAACAAGCCTTACACGCGACAATCAAGAGTCGGAGAAGACCTGTGACAGATCAGCGCTTTCGGTATGAGGTAGAACTGCCATATTCCCGCCAGCGGCAACTTCTCTTTGAATTTCATCGTTTCCGCTTCAAGGTTTAGATTGCCCGATTGAATAGCCTTGGCTTAATCGCACCGTAGGTCTTTGTCTGGCTGGACTTGAGCTTTCTAAAAAAAAAAGCCATGGACCCTAAAATCTCTTACACTCACCAAGAAGCACGACACCAGGGAGAAAGTTGTTTTTGTTGAGCTCAGGGTGCCCGGCAGCTCAAGGAAAATGTTGACCTGTTGTATTTGGGCATGTGGCTGAAGATGAAGTAAAACTTTATATCCATAAATTAAGATCTTTGCCTCTGTGTGTGTGTGTGTGTGTGTGTGTGTGTGTGTGTGTGTGTGTATGTGTGTGTGTGTGTGTGTGTTGATCATATGCAATAATGTGCATTTGATGATATGCCTGAGTAGGTGTAACTGCTGTAATTGAGCAAGGGTTAAATAGGTTAAAGATGTATAATAAAAATTATTTCAGCACCGTATAATATGGTAGACATAAGAACCCTCGACGAGAAAATCTGTAACACAACGAATAAAGCTAATAATGTTTGCGACATTTCGATCCTTTCTTGGAACATCTTCAGACTAAACAAACAATTGCATTCTTGTTCATTTTGTCTGAAGATGGTTCAAGAAAGGACGGAAGCTTCACAAAATATATTAGCTTTATAATATGGCAATACTGTGAAAATACAAACGTTCGCAAAGTTGCGCAAAGGTGAGAGGACGATGTTAGCTCCGATAGCGAAGCATGGGTACTACAATATAGCGATCGAGGGCGACAACAATAAGATCATCTTCCTAACTCTTTGCCTATTGCGGTCGCTATTACGCATAACACGCAACTTACAGACCAAACATGGCGTATAACAAGATGGTAATTCATTCAAAATTTCGCCTATAACTGGCATCTTTAATTAAAACTTCCAAAAAAAGTCACTGAATATCAAGAAATCGAGTTTAGCCCTGTGCACCCATCTGTCAAGGGCTAGAACTCTACCTATTAACTCCAAACGCTATCTGACAGTGGAGCAGTTTATGTTCACTGGAATGCCGCCACATTACATGGGCCTACGGTGTGCAAAAAATAAGAGGCGCATCAAAAAAGCTTTACACGAGCTTAGTTGGTCTTTTAATCTGGTAAGCGCTGACAAGATGGCGTCGGCTAAAGCTTTATTAAGTTTTGAAGATGAGCTCGTGGAAGGAGGTCTAAGAATATATAAAACTGAGGCGAACGTTCATGTACTTTCACAGAAATCAGGAATCATGAACGATCCGCAGATAGTTGGCGGCCAATCTCTTATTCCATGTTTGGAAGAATTGGTCAAAATTGGTTTTTAATCAATGGGTGGTCTGTGTGGAGTTCCAGTTCATTTAACTCGGATCTCCTCATGTGGTTCCGTTTTACTTAACTTTTGGTATAGTTATATTTGTTAGATGCGATGATGAGGACGTGTATTCCAGCATTGGTTTTATCGTGGATGCTGTAAGTCATTATACGCATATAAAAATTTTGCAGGGAATGTAATACGATTTTTTAAGGAGTCTTCCGGCGTACAGCGCAGCTGGCAATGCTCAAGTGATTTGGGGGTAGGCTGCCAAAACTTTGACGATCTCGAGCAACTGTTCACTTGCCAGCGTATGTTCTTGTCAGACCGGGCACTCTAGGTCTCCAGGGGTTTCGAGTTCTTAATGGGACTCCAAGCAGATGCTTTGACAGTTAAGACTCCAACCAAAGGTCTCTGACTAGTCCCTTGGCCGGGACGAAACGTACGTAAAGCTGAACAAGTCTCTCTGAGAGTTCTTCTGATGAGTGCGTATAGCACAAGACAGACAGTCAAATATACTCGGAGATTTCCTGGACTCATAAAACCTTGTCAAAGTGCGTTCTTCCACGCTGAAAATGAGAAGAGCCAGACAAAACATGTTGGTAAACTTTAGCCGAATGGTTTTTCTTCTCAAGACTAGTAAGACGAGCTTTCCACTTCATTTGCAAATCAAACTCAGCGAAATCCTCACCAGTTCGGAGAACCCCGATTGTGCCCGATCGTGCCCGGGCGACAAGACGTAAACATAGTCAGAGCCCAGACCACGAACCACAGCTTAGTATGTGACAAACGGGAGAAATAACAGTCCTTTCTAGCATACGCTCGTTTTGCTGCTGACTAGGGTTTCAGAGCACTATGAATACACTAAAAGGTGGTCACATTTGCAATACCATAATCTAGCACACCTTTAATAACCGCGAAGTTGAACCTTGATACGTGGTGATTACAATTTGACAGCTACATGCAGACATTGCATTTTAGATATTGCACCATTGTTTTTGTAGGGAAAAGGAACCAATTATCACATACTAATTCTCTGGAACATCTCAAGCTATGATTCCGCAAACTTTCACATGTTTAAGAGCTGTTTAGTGCTGTCTGCAAGTCCCTGCAAAAGCCCTGCAAATACATGTCTAGCCTTACGTCCAGTGCTAAAAGCATCAAAGATCTTGGCTTTTCAGAAATATCTTACAACTTTTTAAAGGACCTTGAGAATTCAATTACGCAAGGAAATTTTACTCTTACAACGAATTCTATGTCAATGCTTGGTTGCGCACGGCGCACGGTCAAATAAATGAACCAGCAAACATCAGTCGTGCACATGCTAAAAGCTATCGCTAGGACAATTATTTTTGCGCCAAGCATTTTTCTAAATCGGATCTGTTAGAGCGGGCTCCCGCGGGAGCGTTATTACGTCATTGGTCCGATTCTTGCCCGGATGCCCTTGGTTCGAGCCCGGAGTACGAAACACAGCGAAAACGAAACGGGAAAACAAGAGTCCTTTCTAACATACGCTCGTTTCGGGAATTATCGTACACAGACAAATTGCATCAACAGACTTCATATCATAAATCTCACGGCTATCTCCAAATGATTAAAAGAAAAGAAAACAAACCAAAGCATTAGCAATACACGGTTCATTCGCGACCCAAAAAAAAATTTATCGCCGTAATAATAATCGCTATAATAATACGCTAATACCAAACCTTAGAAAAAAAAACACAAAAGAACACGAAATTCGTCGCGAATGAAATTTCGAAATTTCCGTACAAGGACTAATCACTAAGAACATAATAGAAAAACTTCTTTAGTTTGCGTGCAGTAAATGCAGAAAGCCAGCTGATAAAATCTCCCATGACGTGCTCGCACACTGAAGCTGGTAAATTGAAGTCCCTAGCAACAACATGGCGCATCAACATTACCGCGTTTGAGGGGCATTCCTTGAAAGACCCAGTAACTGTATAGAGACCGACAAGTGCGGTGTCTCGACAGGCTGAGGTCTTGCATCCGCAGCGGGAAAGTTATGGACACAAGGTAAAAAGGAGGCCCGATGCTAGACTGGAGGTAAAGCAGGGAAAAATGACATTGCCTAGGTCAAAAATTAACCCTGTACAGGATAACCAAGTAGCAAACTTCGGCATTTGATTTAAATCCAAATAATTAACCCGCTATGCAAGAACCTACTGCTCTAAGAAAACAAGGAATGACAGACAGTCAAATAGGGATCGCAAACGCTAGCTTAACAATCTACGATGCGGTAGCGCGACGAGTTGCTGGCGACACAGAGAGATGCGAACGAGTGCTTAGGAACCGATAAGCAAAGATGAACCGAGTCGGCTCAGAAGACGCCACGAACTCAAAAAACGTGAAGCTTACAGACTCAAACAATTGTGCGACTTGATTCGATAAAGAAGATGCTAGCACGTAAAGCAATAGGATCATAACGATTCCAACACTAAGGTACACACGATTCAAACAAGATTACTATATCGATTAAATCACGGAGGCACTTACCTTTTAAACAATGCGATAATCACGAATCGATTTCTTGAGGGATAAGAATTCGAACGGGGAGAAGATATTGTTTCCAACAAGGTGCTAACGATTCAACCAAAGGAAATTATATCGATTCGAAAATGCAATGATAGTTATTCAAACGCTAAGGTGCTAAAGTTTCAAACAAGGAGACGTGGATTCGAACGGATATTGCTTCGAACGTTTACGATTCAATTCGATTCGAACAATGATCCAAACGCTTACAAAATCGGTTGGAAAATTGTTTCGAACGCCGATTCAAGCGCTAAGATTAATTTGATGCGATCATTGATTCGAACACTTCCGAATTCGGTTCGAACATTGTTTCGAACGCTAAGATTAAGTTCGAACCAAACATTGATTCGAACGCTTAAGATTGAACCACGTCACGGAACAATGTTGATTCGAACAAGGGGGTGCTAGTGAATCAAACAATGGGATGACAGGGATCGAACCCGGAGACCCAAACGATTTGAATAATGAGATAGGGATTCAAAAACCCAAGTCACTAACACTTCAGATACTAACGCGCACGAGTTCGTCCGACAGGGGAAAAAAATGCTGCACCGTTCTTGAAACCAACACATGAAGACTCACCAATGTCCAGTTGCAAGATTTGACTAGCAAACCTACGACGCACTCAATCACGTGCGAGATCCAACCCAATCAGACACCATTTAAATTATAGAAAAAATTTCAACTTCGAATTCCACAGGGTTGGCTTCTACGATAACAGTTTTAAATCCAGGACCTACACGCGCGCAAAGACGTTTCAGCCAAAAGAGGCCATCCCTAAGATTTCCATATAGTCTAGTTATCATAAGCAAGGCCGCATAACAAGTTCCATTCATCAAAAACAAGGTAATTCCAAGAAGGCTAACGAGCGTCAACACAATACATATGCCATCGCGTCCCAAATTTCATGATCCAAAGACGAAATCAAGCAACACACTAATTCAAAGACTTCCGGGAATATAGACTAAACTCTTTAGAAAACTGCCAACGCGCCTGGACACATATTTACATCTACACAAGACAGAAAAATCGCTTACACCGTACTGCCCAGATTAGCATCTATGCCAAACAAATATAAAAGGCAGACACCAATGAACTCTGTTCGAATCCGATCAACGACAAGTGATAGTGCCACAAAGGATTATATTAACCTTACACTTGAAAGTACACTCCTTTGATGCTGCGGTGCAAACAAAAAAGTTAGAGGAAAACTAAAGTAACCAAAGTCTAACGAATTTCAAAGCACCGGTGCAGTTGCTCGTCCCTCCACTCCTTCAATTACATGCGGCTACAAAAGCTATCGAAAGCTGACAAGTAACAGACATGCGCGACTCACAAAACTTTACAGAGATAACGCAATTTATTTACTCATAGGGCTGGCGCACTCGTGTTTCTTTAAACCTAGTCCAAAAACCGAGCCTAACCTGACACCTCGATAACTCCAGCGTCCTAAGATTTCTCATGATCGTCCAAAACACGTCACCGACCTTACAAAAGAAACACGAGAATCTGCCTGCAACTGGGCAGTAGCGATACTGATATGCCATGCGCTGATCTTACGACGTGTTGACTGACTCGAACGACCGCACCTATTTACTCTCGAAACCTAGACGACCGCGGTGAAATACACGTGCTAAAAGAAATACTCAGCAAACACAGCGCAGAGGTAGACTAGGACCAAGCCAGTGCCAATGATTAAGGATTAGACGCACACCAAGCTGGACGTCCAGACCAATAAATAGTTGAATACCTACCGCGTGCACTATGCCAGCAGTGTGCGAATGTGCTTCGGTGTGGTCTCGTCGTTCAAGTGCTTCGTCGTGTATCTAGAAATGAAATAACCGCGAGGCCAGTTGATCAGCAACGGCACACCATCATCAGAACGGGGACGCGCTATAAGAAACCTCTTGTAAGGGGTTCAAACATGATTAGCTTGGCTAAGAAGAGCCCTCCCTCCCATTGTGTAACATATTTTGATAACTCTTCTGTAAACGTTTATACGCACTAGAGTCCGACCGAAAGTGAATTTTTACTTTCGGCCGAAAACGAAACCACGCCGAAAGTTCATAAGTGCCTTTCG
>QQSS02223219.1:0-10653 GCA_003687565.2 Craspedacusta sowerbii | reverse complement strand
TGCCTGCCTGCCTGCCTGCCTGCCTGCCTGCCTGCCTGCCTGCCTGCCTGCCTGCCTGCCTGCCTGCCTGCCTGTCAATCTGTGAGTATCAATTTATCTTTGTCATCTCTATATGTCAAGTAATCTTCTATCTAATCTCGTGTCGTCAGCGTCGTTGTCTTCAGCATTGTTGTCATTCCTTTAGCAATGCATACATATCCAAGTAGCCACACTTTCGTTGGTGTCACTGGTTTGATTTTCAGCAATGTCAGTCACCATCATTCGTACACCTGTGGCCTGCACCGTGCAAGTCTTGTTAATCGTGCACTTCTTTGACTCTTGCAGGCTACATTGATTTTCGTGTCGGCGACGATGACGACGTTGAAGAGGGCAAAAGCTCCGTTGACGTTCCCATGACGACGAAAGTTACGTCCGTTGAGCGTAGTTATCTGCTGGTATGGCAGGTGAACTCGGGACACTTTAAGACATGAGCTGTACGCCCTCGTTTTTACACGTACCGCTGTGCCACCCGGTGCCGCCATTATGACCGATCGATTGCACGGCATGAGCGATCATGATGGTGGAGTTGGATGCGCACAAAAAAAAGGATGATGATGATGCAGCGTTATTACTCGTAATTGGCGCATTCGTTGAAACTTTTTTCTTGTTTCTTTAGTTGTTTTGTGGGTGGGAAGCCGTGAATCCATGCGAAAATTAAAGCGATTCTTTTTCTCGTGTCTTCGGCGCTTTGTCTTTTTTGTTAATGTTAGGTCGCAAATTTTTGAACTTGCATTTTCATCACCGGAGTTCGTCCAGATTGCTCGCTTTGCAAGACGTTTTTTTTTTGTTTTTGTTCTTGTTTTCGTTGTTTGTTCATGCATTAATTCTCCCCGCTTTATTGAACGTTTCTCATTTTGTTTGCAGTTATCTTAAAATTTCCGTATTGCAGTTTTTAGCGGATCTGTGATGTCTTGCTACATGATCCATTAATTTTAATATCGCGTATTTATGAATTTTGGTTGCATAACCTAGAACCTTTCAGTTTTCGTTTCATGCTAAATTTAAACACTGGTAATCTTATTGTTGATAGATGAGCCCTTCGAGTAACTCGTGTACACCGAGCTGTATATCCGTTATATTTTGTTCCTGATTTAATTTAAGCTCTGTTCATTTTGTATCATTTTGTAGAAATATGGCGAGCCTGTTCCGTTTAGCTGCCCGATAGAGTACTCATATGTATATACGGACCAAGAATTGTGTGCGTTAATTTTATGCTGTACATGGTTACCAAGAAGTAAGAGCAATCTAGATATTAGTCAAGGTTGGTTTGTTTATTTGTTTGCGCTTCTGTCAGACGCGTTCCGTGAAAATGCCGGACCAGCTTAGTTGTTGATTGATTGATCTCGGGTTCGTCCGCCGACCAATTTCTGTGTGTTACCGGGCTAATAATCAGACTTCCTCAGTGGTTTTGTGAAAGCTTTTAGCTTTGATATTCGCTGTATGAAATATCGTTATTCAGCAGGCGCTATTTGAAGGATATGACATCCTATTCTGAGTTCATTTGTTTTCGGGAATATCGCGCGTCGCCTATGGGATCGCCTATGGTGTAAGTAATCCTTTTGCGATTTAGGTAAGTGCTGCGCCTATTACCTCGAGTATTGCTGTTGCACCGGTTTAATTGAATATGGACATGAGGAATACGAAAGATCGAGATGTTTGGAAGCTTCTTAAGATCTATCGATAAGTTGAGTCTTGTCCGCCTTGAAGTAAGTGAAGTCGTGTTTTACGTGCCGCTTAAGGTACGATCCATAGTTGATGGTTCATTGACTGCCACTGCCTACCGAGGCGCACCCGCACAAGTTCCAAGCGCCAGGCCGAAAGATGTACTTCACAACTTCTCGTTGGTGCACTACGACATGAAGCAATCAGGTCACGATAACATGACCATCTACTTCTCACCATAAAGGTGGGCGTCCTTACGCATTGCTTTGCGAGACTTAATTTCTTGCCGCAGAATGTGTCGTCATCACATGGGGAATGCCTTGATCTGAGGCAATCCTGGTACACTCCGCCAGCAAATTCTGGCTTTGCTACTTTCTCGCCCTTCTTGGTACAATTCGTTCCTTCACACGACATAAAAGTTACCGTGGGCTTTTATTTTGAGAAATTCGTCGGACTAAAGAAAAGATTTTCTAAATTCGACCTGCTAGGTTCCGCTCTATTGAGTTTAATCACAAACCTGCGGCTTGTTGCTAATAATCACGTGATTGTCGCATTCAAAAGGGATTCCGAAGAAGCTGTCATAGTCGATTGTCCATTGTCGTAAAAAGATCTACGAGAGGCGACGGTGAAGACACGCTGAAGTTATAGAAGAAGTATAAATTATTATATAATATATATATATATATATATATATATATATATATATATATATATAATTGTTATACTGGGTTAGCTTAGCCTTCTCGTCACTCGCAGCGTTGTCTCTGCGATCGGATGCGTGAGTATGAGTGGGCTTGCTATAATTACGTTCGCCAAAGCACTTCATAACCCAAGTCAATGTCCTATATATTTATTATCGTTTATTTAAGAGCTAGGTTTCACTTAGTTACACGGCTTAGGAGATCGATTCAAACCATGTCCTTGGAAACGCAGTCTCCCTCCGACCCTTCGTGATCACGACCATCGCTCAGCACGCTGCAGTAGCCTGAACGATCCTCGAATCCGGCTTGATCATGTTAGGGCCGTTCTGTGATGACGAACGAACATTTAACCGTTTAGCTGACGATGAAGGAACGCGCCGCTATGAGGGCGATGGCATAAACAACCATCGATCGGAACTCTACCCACAAAACATTGAGTGCCATGGCTTTCGGACGTGTCTAGGACGCCTTTAGACGGCTATCCTTATCACTTGCTACCGAGGACAAGGACCATGACAGTCAAAGGTGGAGATAGGGGTCATAAAACATGGGATAATAACATCGATGATGACCTGAAAAACCTTGCCACTAACATCGGCAGCACTATTCCATAACGAATGAAAGCTACACCAAGTTTTTAAGGCAAGATCTTGGTACCATCTGTAATTTTCTGCAGTGTCCGCGACCGCAGTCTTAGTGCAAGACCTACAATTTAACTCGATATCCACGCATACAATGAATTCATGGAGTTCACACACGTAACGAATTCTAGATCCGCCAGTAAACGTGCCCCAATTAAAACGCCATACTTGCACATCCGACAGGAAAAACCCAACGCGATTCGTTTCATTAAGACTACAATTCCAGCCTTCACTAAAATTGCAGCCTTCAAACAAAAATCTCAAAACGTCCAATATAACAGTTTCCGTTTGAGAAGACGTCTAAATGTTGTCGAAGAAACTACCAAAACTTCGCTTTTCCTTACCCGAGTTACCATAGAAAACTCTAGGTCTAACTTGGAAAGATATTTTCACATATTTCTAAAGAACCACCCCCTCTCTAAAAAAAGCCTCGTACCCCTCGTTTAGCATGCGATATTTAGCAAGGGAGGAACCTACCAGTCGATAATGCTAGTCCAATCCATAAATGTGCTGGGAAGACAAAGAAAGACAAGAGAAGCCTTGCACAAACAAGACCTCTCAACTCGACCCCAACTCTCAAGCGTTCTGGCTAAGACACACAAACTAACAATAATATGACCTCAAACTCCGGCGAAAATTTGAGTTTGGGGGGATTCTTTGTAGTGCGGCGGCCAGGAGGCTGCAACAGACGGTCGCTGGCTGTGCAATTCGTAATACTGTCGCAGATTTGGTCTAGCGTCCAAGCACAAACTTCCGCGGACCATCGCGCCCAGTATTGGAAAGAGGAAGACATCCGCCATTGTGAACTCGTCGCCAGCCACATAGATTTGATTCTCCAAGTAATTCTCCCATCTGGCCAGCTCGGTAGCAAGTTCAGCTTTACGCGTCGCCAAAAGGTCCGTCTTTACGTCCTCCTTCGCAGTCATCCACAGGTAGTACATCACATCTTCAATGCCCTTTTTCTTAAGGTTTTCCACCTGCAATGGCATCAGATTACGAAATTCCGTACGGGATAAGCAGACAACTACAAGAGTTAGCAGAACACATGCACACAATAAAAGACAGAAACAGCTACTAAGAAAGCCTATAACACACGCCAAATAGCGTAAGATAAAGCGGTTACCTGTACGTGCAGCAACATACGGGGTCGGGAGAAAAATGCATTTCCGCGAGCTTAAGATCGAAGACTACGTTAAATAATCAAATACCCGTTAGCTTTGCATGGTATAGCTTTGCATGGTATAGCTTTGCATGGTATCGCTTTGCAATGCTGTCTCCAGCAAAGCCCAATCAATATGCTAGGAGAGCCCAAAAATCAAAAGCCTGACAACGCTAATACCATCGGCATGGCAGAATGCCATAGTTGCGGAAGGAAATTTTCCGAACCCTTCCATCATATTTACTTCAAACGCAGCAGCAATGAGGTCAATATCAGAGATACCCACCTCGTACATACGTTGCAAGACACGCGCTTTGGCTGCCGGAGCATCAGGTATGAGTTTTGCTCCTTGGCTCTTGAAACAATCCTAATTGAATCACGCTTGGCAATCACTTTTGGCAGTCAATCCACAGGCAAAATTTAGAGATTCCACAACCAATCTGCGTATTTTTACTTATTATTATTATTATGCCGAAAAAATGTGACAAAATAAAGAAAGTAGTACAATGAAATCAAGCAAATAAATCCCTACGATACTCAAAACAATACTAATGTCAACCAAAGTAGATTAGATGTGAAGCAACCTGCAGCAAAATGCAGCATAAATGTCGGTATTTACCTCCAGGTAGTGGCAAATACCCGAAGATTCATTGATGACAATGTCACCATGGCGGAAAGTTGGAACCTAGAAGGTGGAGGTCATACTATCAGCCAAGTAAGCAGCTCTCCCATAGGTATGGCAGATACCTAAGACCATTATAAAACATGACACATTTTCATCACCACACGAAACAGATATTGCCAGATATATGCTTTTCAAACAGAGAGTGAGTTTTTTTTTGGGAACACCATAAACTATTGATAACAGATGAAATTAGCTATCAGATGAAATTTTTGAATTCAGAATTGCATGTCAAGTATCACTGTTCATTCCATTAAACCAGTTTTTTTTACTGCATCATCATAAGTGCTTAACATTTCTATTTCCATGGGTTAAGTCAGAGGAAAAGGTGGATTGAGGGCTTCAAATAATATCCCAAATTACCCAAGTTCAATTCTTCTGTTAGCAGTCCAAACCAAAGCAGAATGATATAGCAATTGGACCACTCATTGGCTTATAGACACTTACAAATCAATTGGAAACCTTGAAACAGTTGAAACCATGAAATGCTTTAACAGTGAGGATTCCCAGCTGGAATGCTGGTAAAATGGTTTAGCTAATTGCAATTCATTTTTATGCATGTCTTCAAACAGCTAGAAAAAACTCATCACTTTATCTCAGTATTCAATTAATACAGCACGTTGTTACAAAGTGAGAGACTCCTTGCATATGGTACTTATACCCAGAGGTAATCACATCGACTCGATGGGTATGTAATAACTTTATTCTTATACCTCAGATTCAAGACGCAACATATCACAAGATTAAAAACATATCAACTACCTTTATCCTAATATCACATTAAATATAAAAATGTGATGCAAAAAAAGTAGAGATTGAATAAAAAAGAAACCTGTCCTCGAGGATTAAGCTTCATGATTTCTTCAGACTTGTGCTCTTTCTTGCTGAAGTCTATCAATTTCTGGCCATATCCATGCAAGCCCTTCTCTTCCAAGCATATCATTACCCTCCAACACGGATAACTACCAGAGCCCCAGTAGAGCAAAATATCGTGATCAGCCATGTTACGTAACACAGGAATCCCTGACAAATGAAGAAAAGCAGATACATAAATACAAAAAAAAAAACGCCACAACCGCAGCCTATAGCTGAAACTCAAACTGATTTCGCTTACACTACATTTTAAATTTAAATCGTACATTAAATCCCACAAATGACCATCACCGTAACCAATAGTCAAAAGGGACCTTGAATGCTTTGACCGCAGAAGATTCAACTACATTCTGTGGCAGCTTATTTCTGGCAACAAGTACAAATAGAAGAGATTTCTGATATCTGGTCACGATCTATGCTAGAAAAATAACATCCCTATTCAACAAGTAAAACTACATAAGTTCAGCTGCCTCCTCGCTTACGCGTCCTTACCTTTTTTCCCGCGGCCAAATTCCGTTTACTACCGGCGGTTAGTGATCCCAGCACTGATCTCCGTAATAGTTACAAAGATCACTTACACGATTAACGCCGCAATTTGCGCGAGAGAAATAAAGAGTTATAAACTGCCGTGGACCAAGATAACGACCGAGATCAGTCACCAGGGTAAATTACTGACAATTTTTAATTATGAAAAATGGCTAGTCTTACGTACGTTTCGTCCCAGCCAAGGGACTCGTCAGAGACCTTTGGTTGGAGTCTTAACTGGCCAAGGACGTATGAATTGGTTCCCAGGTTAATTCTTGCCTGGCAGAAAAGAATAGGATGACTTGGAGGAACTATAATACTAAGCATGGTACGCGTCGCTCTTCATGCTCTTGCCTCTGTTAGCTTGCCTTGCCTTGGTTTCGCAGAGGAAATTTTTGAAAGATAATGGGTTGACGGTGTAAGTTTTGTCACGGTTTTTGGTCACTTTACGCTAAATGCTTAAGAGAATTACCTTAAACGAACTAAATTTATTGCGACCTTAGCAACGCTCATGAGGTTGCCCACAGAAATAAATGATCAAGCCTTCGACATGTACGATGATTAAGTGGTAAAACGTCTCGTCTGCGCTACATGCGCGAAAGTATTGAAGCTATTGCAATATGCTTTCCTGGCAATGTCTTTAATGAACGTCTGCTCGGATCAATATTCGGGAATGATGCAAGAGGCAAGTCTAAACGAACGGATACCATCGCCTTTATGTAGGAGCCACTTTATCCTTTGCACAAATTTCCGAGCCCTTTACGACCCCAGAATTTAGCATTTGAATCTTTTTTGATGTCGCTCTATGTTTTTCTAATATATTACGACTATTATTACTAACATATTTCTAATTTTATAACATTTATAATATAATATAATATAATATAATATAATATAATATAATATAATATAATATAATATAATATAATATAATGCAATATAAATATGATATAAATTTATAATATTATGTAATATGAAATAATATAATTTTATAATATTTATGGTTCTTTATAACATTACTTGAATGTTTCTAAAATATTTTCTAATGTTTTACGACCACAGCATTTGGCATCCGATGCTTTTTCTGATGTCGCTTTCGAATGTTTTTCTAATATGGTTTAAATCCGATTCTTAATCTGAACAGTACTGAGTCAGAACTCAGAAGATGATTGCACTTTTGAATTGGAGTTAATAGGATTCGAGTGTACTTTTGAAAATGCATTTAGTGATTTAACAAATTCTTGTTGTTGTGGTTGATAATGATGTTGTGGTTGTTGTTGTTGTTGTTGTTGTTAAAACCCAAGTTTACGTTTTAAACAATACAGGATCGTTTATGCAGCCACCGTATCGCTGCAGCGTTCCGTGGCATTCACTTTGTTCATGAAAAGGGTGGAGTATCATTTTTGGTATTTTTGCTATGCCAGTGCCTTAGAACAGCCATCTGAGTCTGCCTTATATGCTGACATAATTTTCTTCCAAGTGATGCCAACGTTGGAACTCCTAATGCTCTTGAACATGAAGAATTTAACGAACAATTTCCGTTAAAGGGAAAGGCTTTCCAAGTGATATTACATTAACAGACGATATACCATGCCGCGTAAGTGCGCAATTCAATAGCAGCGTTCAGAGTAAGGGGTCTTCAATTAAATAGAGCATCAATATTTTACGGTTTGCACCTTGAGAAAAGACGAGAAAAGTCTCAATATCAGGCCCAACACGTCCGGCCACGCTTGATTTATAATGCAATCAGCGGCAAGTCTAATTCGTGCGGATTTCCGTTATCTATTGAGGTCCAAGCTGCACAACGTTGAGTGCAGGTTGCTTGATACATGCGCGAGAGCTTCCATATCCTCTTGGAATAAAGGATCTTTAACCGCCCTGATCAATTAAGCTTCACAAACTGTTGGAACTTGCTTCAGTTTGCGTGTACAAGATGCAGAGCGTGGCCATGAAGTGCCTTATTCATAACTATGAAATGCGCACACTTGTTTACATGACACAAGCGACATCATACCCAGAGGAACGACGCTTTTCATGAAATTTAAAAGCTACCAGGTTATCAACTATTCATTCATGCTGAACGCATTGCTTGAGTGAAATATCAGCCAATCTTTTTTTGTATTTTGCAACCTAACCTATTTGAAAGATCTCATGTACTTTGAGAGCACAGCCAGAATCTTCATGATACGTCTACAGATTGACAATGGACGTCACTGCATCCCCGCCTGATGTATCGCATAACAGATACCGTTGCTTACGAGCTGTCTTTGCTAAAGCAAGGGAAGGAACTCACTATTATGCGCGAGTAGAAAAACGTGGACGGAACCTTGCTGAAGCAATTACTTCTAGTCTTGCAAAATGGGTGGCTCATTATGACAAGAGATTTACGTCTTTTAAGCTCACACAATCGAGTTGCAAGGCATTTGTGGTCTACGCCAGTATAAACATAGGCAGCGAAAACTCGTCTGTCTATATTCACAAGTCTGGTCCGCAAAGTGTGCTACTTCAAATTGAGGCCGAGACGAAGAAATTATGGAAATCGTGTCTAGAAAAGACTTCGTACTGCACGAGCTACCTTAGCTCTGCTAAGACTCAGCTTGCTCTTCATGACAGCCTCAGAAAAGCTCTGCGTTCGTTTTTGAGCAGTAAAGATTGGGAAAAGATTCGCATGGATTTCGGACTAAAATGTGTAGAGCTAGTTTCAGTCTGCAAGTTAACACTGTGGTGCTTTCCAATAAAATCGGACACGGGTCCGCAACTGCAAACGCTTTCCTTCGACTGGATTTCAAATCTAACAGGTCCTTCTTATTGCAAACATTGGTTGCACACCATGTATGGAGATGATATACCTGACTTCATAGCTATGAAAACAGCGACTCCATCCGACGATCCAGAATTGATATGGTCACTGTCTTACCACAGGCAAGAAGAGGATTTTTTAAGTAGCTCAACATGCCAGCCTTGGATCGAGACTTTGAACACGTTGCGCGTGTTTTTGGGTAATGACAATATTTTGAAGGATCTCGAAACTCCAGTATACTTGCATACGTTCTTGTTAGCAGTAGAGCACTTTTCAGGCTGGTTCCAGTTGAACTATGAACCCGGGCGTCTTCTGTCTGCAGAACACTCCGACCATATACTGCAGTTTCTTCTGAAATCATTACAGGATGCACTAAGCGTCAACTTCGTTCCCGATTTCTTCAATGCTGCGTTGAACATTCTGAGCACATTATCTTGGAACCATGCCAAGCGACAAGCCGTTGACAATACGCTTAAAGTTTTGCTAAGAGGTGGTTGCGAGTGCTGTCGCGAGAGAATCCATGCAAGATTAAAGATTTTGATTGATGAGAAGAGTAAAATCCGAAAGAAAGGTACTCCGGCAATAAGAAGCCTGGCGATGTCAAACAAATAGATAGCGGGAGAGAAAACAAGTACTGTCACGAGTTGTCCCGTAGTGCATTATTTTTTTAAATGCAATCCACGTTGGGGTTCTTTCGGCACCGTGTCTAGGAGTTGCCCAGAGACGTTAGAAAGGAACTCAGAACTGCACGAGAGTTATATTTATCTGCTATGTTACTTCAACTACTTCTGGCCCTACTACTAAATATATTTACGTGTATGGGGTTTATATAAACTTTGGCAGGAAGAAGTTGCTTTATGTTTATATTGTTCAATGGTTGAGCAGAGAGCTTGTTTTGGAGGTCTTCCCTGCGAACGACTTCCTCCTTGTCCCGACGCGGGCAGGGCCCAGCCTTTTCCTTGCTCTGAACATCATGGTCACTCCATGACAATCCATGATAGACTATCAAGAGTATATGATTGTTAAAAAGTCACTTGCAGCATTACAACATGGTCCGTTGCCTCATCTTTGACGACGATAAAGCAAGCGAATGTGTGTATAAAGGCCATTGGTAGCATTGGGCCATATCCCCGACAAAGTTACGATAAGCAGCGTGGTGGATAGAGACAATTTGCCAAAGCAAATCGATGGAGTAAGAGCTACTTACAATACCTGCAGGACACTACAATACTTAACAGACACGTCTCTTTCAAAGTTTGGATTTAAGGCTTTCTACTCTAGGTCGATAATCTTCATCATCAATCTCTGCGCTAATTTCTTTTTTATACGTTGATCCAGGACTTTGAATAGAGAAGCAAGAATTTACAGTTTCGATTTCTTCAAGAATGAAGCGAAATAGACAATTAGCATACACACATACACACACACACACACACACACACACACAGAAATACACACTCACACACACACAAAAACACAAAAAAACTCTCACACACGGGTATATATGTGTATATATACATATATACATTTATGCATATATGCAAATACATATATATATATATATATATATA
>QQSS02223208.1:0-10653 GCA_003687565.2 Craspedacusta sowerbii | reverse complement strand
GTTCAGTTGAGCATCCATAATCAAGTAGATGTAACAGTTTAAGAATCCAGGCTCTTCTGCTTTCTTTTCAATCTGTACGGTAATACCTTCTGATGCATTTTCTATTCTTCTACCAGGCCCATGTAAATTGTTTTCATCGATCGTGTTACTTAGTCCTCCATCTAGAATGTTGTCAGTACCACCAGTTCACAGCAATGTCGATCATTTTATTTTCATAATCGCTAGGAACAACTAGAGAGTGACCACCGGTATAGATTTGAATCGCCTTGGTTTCCGGCTTTGGTTTCTGTCGCTAGAATATGAAAAAGTTGACACTGGCTATCGTTTCAAAGCCAACTCGGTTATGGATGGGAAACGGGAGGTCAATCAGCTTTTCTTCAACAATGTTATTGATCGTAATGTACATCTTTTATTTTATGTAAGGGTTATAAAAAATAACAACATGACATTCGTTGATGAAAATGCAAATCTTTCAAACATCAAATTTAAGATGACAAAGGATGTTAAATATTACGATAAGCCTTCAATTGATTCTATCTCGCGTTCGTACATGGGAGTAATGACGTACTATCCCTATGGGCCTTACGTTCCAAGTTTTGACTGTACTCCCAAGCCTATTCCCAGTATTCATCTTGATGAAATAAGGCGCTGCGAAGACGATCTTAGTTTCGAAAAACCCACTGCTGGCATATCTAAATGTCCGTTGACGTTGGATGATATGACAAATCCAATCGTATTTGTTAAAGGTCATGACCGCTTTCAGGTTTCTTTGCAACGTTACTCGTATAACTATCCATTTTATAAAGGAATGCCTTGGCAAAAGTATTTTGATGATCCTTATGCATACACGTCACACGTTAATTTTGCACTGCAGTGTTACACAACTGCCTGTGGGGTCTCTACCAAACTTTTGTTATCCGATAATGCCATGATTTGATCTGTATATCGCTTTCATGTCATTTACACCATCAGAAGAATCTTGAAGCAACTTAGAATAAGTTTGCCGACTGATAATGATTTATATCCCTATGACAGCGTCAAAGATGATAGAGCTTATAATAGATTGTGTACATAGATTGAGTTCCGAGTCAAGCCAGAAACTGACTGGAAATTTAGAGTAAATACAAAGCGATTGATCCCAGATGAAAGGGCGGGCCAATATGTCATTGCCAATAGCTTCTCTGGTTGGAAACCCGATAATAGCACCGGTATTAAAAAGGCAGACTTGACGAAAACATCTGAGAGTATTCGGTCATATATCTATTTAATAATAACCAGTCAAGCAAGCGCCCGATCAATCATTATTGGAAAAAATGCGGAACATTTAGAAGCAATTTTTATACAAAACTTTGAAGATCTCATCAGCCGTCCAGTAAACATATCGGAAGATATCTCACGTTATCAGAAAGCCTTATCTTATGCCAGTACCGAGGTTAACTTCAGCGTCGGCGAGGGACTCTACATGCTGCCCAGCAACAGAAATGTGAATATTGGCAAAACCACTAATTACAATAACAACATTTATTATTAGCTGGCTGGCTAAAACCAGGCTGGCTAACAACATTCGTTATTAGCTAGCCTGGTTTTAGTTTCGGACTCAATAGAAATCTTAATACCTACGTTGAACATAAAACCGTTGAGAAACATCAGCCACATACAGAATTTGTCACACATGAACTTGAGAAGAGCGCATTGTTCTGGTCTTTGACTGCAGGTTTCATCGTGTTCTATTATTTGAGTTGAAGAAAAAATTATGTCTACATATAATTAAAAAATAGGAAATGAATTGCCAAGAATTTTTGTTCGATCATCCGCTCCATGATTTGTTTACTCGCTATGCCCCCGTAGAGGAGGAGGAGGAGGAGGGGCAAGCCGAAAGGGAGGAGGAGGAGGATGGAGAGGTGAACATGTAAATGAAATGCAAGCATCCTTGCATAGTTACAGAGGATTATCGTCGCATTTGCAATGACTGTGACAAGATATTTTCAGAACATGCATTTGTAAATTCAAATTCATACCTCACCGTAAGGTGGCGACGGCAAGTCCAACAACATTGTCCAAAAAAGTATTCTACAAAGGCAGCATGCGCATACCTAAACTGCATTATCTTTGACATGTGTTTGTTACTCGACGATTTCGATCAACAAGAAGCCCTTTTAAATGAAGTCTTGATCAACTCTCATTGACACCATTCCTTGAATGTCAATTATAAATTGTTCAAACTTCTTCAACTTGATGTTGCGACTGCTCCACACAACAGTTTAAACTTCCAAAAAGATTAAAAATTTTAGCGGAACATGATAGATTATTAAAGCAGGTTTGGGGGGAAATTAAATTGGCCATGGATTCCAACTCAATCACACCTTGATGTTGTTTTTCTGTTTATAGCATGTTCTTTTTTTTTAGGGTTTCAAACGGAGTGTTAGTTTGACCGTCCCGTTAAATTTTCATTTGAGATTGATTGAGGTTGAGATTAGCTCACTTGCTAAGCCATCGCTCTCGTAGCCAGAGGATTCGAGGTTCGTGCCCTTGTGTGGGCATTTTTTTCCTATATCGAGTCAAAGGGAGGAGATTTCATTATCCTAGCGAGTGTAACCACAAAAGGGTAACCAAGAGTGTATCCCAGAAAGTGCATCCCTGAAAGTGTATCGCAAAGTGTATCAGCAAATATATCCCAGAGTGTATCAGAAAATATATCCCAGAGAGTCTCTCGAGAGCGTGCGCTGAAAAAAGAAAATATGCGATATCTTGAAAGCGGACCCTTTACGAATGGTAAAATTAAAGATGTCGAGAGAGAGAGCGAGAGAGAGAGAGAGAGAGAGAAAGAGAGAGAGAGTGCGCCAGAAAAACAGACGATGAGAGTGCACCAGAACCGGCAACGCATACAGAGCGTGCGCCAGAACCGAAGATGCCTCGACAGAGTGCGCCAGAACCGGCAACGCATACAGAGCATGCGCCAGAATCGACGATGTCTCGAGAGGGTGCGCCAGAAAAAACAGACCCTTTACGTAGGCTAAAATCAACGATGTCTCGAGAGAGTGCGACAGAACTGGTAATTTCCTATCTCTCCGCTCGAGATTTGGACGGATACAAACGTCTAAAGGCTGTGCATTTTTTATTCAAGTGAAGAAAAGCGGTCTTTTATTACAGGAAGGCAAATTTCGAAGCGATGATGCAGCGTTACGATACCACTTTACGGCGTTACAGTGAAAGTTACTACAAAATCAAGATCAATCTTCAAAATAAATAACAAAAACGAAGCTGTGCTACTGGCATGAACCTCAGTGGTTGCCCTTCAACCATTTCAAGTAGCATGATATCAATTTACTGCCGTAAAAGATCTTTCACAATCAGTGCATTTGAGCATTTGTTTGTCGCCCGCCGCGTCTTGTTGTCGATTTGCGCGACAGCATATCCGCGCTATTGCGTCTACCTATCATGTTGAATCTTGGTAATTTTCAGACCCCTCAAAGTTGAAGAGAATGTCTTAAAAGTCTACTGTATGCAAAGACAATAGAGTGAATGCATCTTCAACTCTTCGTGTCTAGTTGTAGCGGCATGAATGATTCTTTCAAGCTTTTGCAGCGTCTAATTTAAATGGTGTCTGACTTTTTCCATCTTGGAGCTTCTGGTTATCATTCCTTGCATGCTGAGTATTTGGTTTCCAAACACATCTTCGTCTACTTGTCTTTATCAGCATGCTTTCCGTCTCGCTACCAGTTGGCGTGTTCAAGCTTCCTTTGTTGTGAGGATGCCGAGCGTGCGAAGTAGACAGGTTGAAAGATTGAAGAAGAAACAGAGAGGAAAATAGATGGCTGGGTGTGGTCTAGGAACACGTCGTGAGACGGTGCATCGATTTAAGGACATTGATTTTTGCAATTAGGAATACGCAAAAGAGCTGCCATGCGACTACCCATCTTGGTCTTCTTGCTTTGCGGTATTCTCGACCACGTATCCACGTTTAATTGTAATCTAGCACCAAGACCTGAAATAATTTCGCCTACCGATCCAGCTGCACCGTGGATTAATAGTGTCGAGTTTGTCAAGCCTTCCCTTGAAATCCTATTTGGCAGCGTACCCGGATCTTCAGTCGTCTTGTTCGTGTTAGAAAAACTGCTCACGAATCCTCCTAACAAGCCGAGCATATGGGATCAGGTTAAGGTCAGTTCTTGCTTTCTTGCTACTATAAAAATCACTTTAATCCGAACGATTCGGTCGTTTGTTCGACATTATGTGATCCATATTACCAAATGCGTAAAAAGGGAAATTTGTGCGGTGCCTAATGCTTGATTATCGAATTAAATTTCTGATAATTTCAATATCGTCTTGCGATCGATTTCAATATCTTGTATGAATATTGCCTTATTCCTTCTTATTCCTTCTTTTTATATTTAATAATTATATCTTATTAATATCTTATATCTCATATCTTTTATCGATTTCAATATCAAAGTCTGTTTTCTAAGCCCTAGGTTTTACCGGTCGACAATACATACAAATTTAATGTTAAAAACCATCTTTTTGAAAACCGTTAAAGTGTTAATGACTTGTGTTGTCTAATCATGCTTACGCTTGATGTTAAATCGTGTTTTTGCAGGATAAAGTCGAGCATCTGATAAATTCCAAACTCGATCAAGTGCGTCTTCGCACGCTGTGTGACACCTTGATAGAGTTTCGCCACAGGATTGATTTGTGTGAGCTAAACAGTGGAATTGAAAAAACAAGATGCTATAGCACTCTGTTGAACTACATGATCGGCAAGGAGCCACACTTTAGAGCCGTAGAAGGTCGAGACGTTGCTCTGACCTTGGGAATATACACGGCATACTCAGTAATGACCCTTTCGGTGGGAAAGGCATTCTTGATTTTCAACAAAGAGCACAAACTCACAGGTAGGCCGTTATATTGTCTGGTCTGGCATTCTTTCAAGAAATCGTATGCAGTCAGTGCAGACTTGAAGACTATTAGCTTGAGTTCTGCTCTCTACTATTTGCCCCTTACTTGTAATCTATCAAAACGTGGAAGCTTAGGCACAAGCGCTAGATAATTGGTCTATCCTTCGGGACTACACTTGCCACGAAGACATTCCCTGTTTTGTTCGCCCATACCTTGCAAGTGATGAATTATCAGTTGAAACTAATATATCTCTGTACTAATGAACACAACTTGTGTGCTGTTGACACTGTTGCAGTGTTAAGAGGCAAAAAAATTTTACCTTCTATTCGTTCTTTTTCAGGAGCTGCACGTTTGAAAAGATTGAAACCGGCTGCTTTAAGATTCTCGACCTACGTCAACCAATCCGTCCCAATAGCGGTCAACTGGAGAAGAATGGAAATCGGAAAATATAAGAAGTACGAATGGAGGTGGTTTTCGTACAGCGAGGTTGATTCAGGCACAATCCAGGTCAGACGTAGACGCTCTACTGCTTTAAATGATGGAGCGGAAAACGCTCAGATCAATCGGCAACGGGTTTCAAGCTTAGATGATGTGCAGCAGCGAATGAGGAACAGCTCTGATAGCAGTGCTAAACGAGCATTCGGCGCTCCCGAGTCAGCCAAAGTGTGGGGAAAACTTGTAGTGACAGATGGAGTACTTGGAAGCACTATATTCGAGCAGGACAAGTCCGCCAAATTGATCGACGACGCTTTCAATAAGCTGTTCAGGGCCGCAAAGACCACCGTAGCGCGAAAGCGAGACGAAGAAGGGAGGAAGTTGCAGGCGATTTATAATGAGCAATTGCTGCCGATAACAAATCAGTATTGGAAAATCTATGAAAGATCTGATTTTGGAATCGGGGAAGCCGAAGAAACGTCTCTGAATCCTCCAAAGAAGAGCTAGACGATTCAGAATAGAAGAAGGGAATAAACTACAATACGTGTCATTGTTGGAGATCCATAAGTTTACAACTTCTTAATATATAAGCGTCTTCGCTACGAATTCAGCATGCACTACTAAGAATATACACAGCTCTGAATCAGCGCTCGTTCGGTCTCTCACTCATCTTCAACCCAACAAACTATTCATTTTAACAAATTACAAAAACACGCGGTTGGTCCAGATCACGTGATCAGCTCGGTCCAATCAAGACACAACATTCCCGCCCTTCTTAAATGTATTTATCGATACCAAATCGAACAGGAGGGCGTTGATTTTGTCGTAGCCGTCTTCTTGCGGGAGGGGAAGCTTCTCTTGTAAGATTACTCAGATCTGCTGGACTGCACGTCTGTTCAAGGTAGTCTAGGGGGCTTATAGGATTGGCGCATTTTCTGGGATCCTGGTGAAAACCTTGCCTTAATTGGGTCGGCATGGCGCTTTTTAATTTTCCTATTCGCTTTCACTTCATATACGGTACTACTCAGTTTCCTGATAATAACTGCAGGAACGAACTTGACAGGCGAGTTGTACATGCGTACCCAAACCTCTTGATGGGCTGCAAAATTGCGTTTGTAAGGATTTTCTTTAATTCTTGCTGGAGGATTCGAGGTTGGTAGCATTATTGACATCGTGCAACGAATCGGGCGATTTAACATTAGCTCAGCGGGACTTTTCCCCGTCGCTCGGTAATTCAATAAAAATAAGTCAACATTTTCCATGATATCTCCTCCCTTCTTGTTCTCATTAGGGTTAGGGTCTGGACAAATCTCTCAGCTAAGCCTAATTAGAATTCGGATGATATGGCGGGCAAAGCGTATGCATAATTCTATTGACCGCACAAAATTCTGCAAAGACAGACTATGTAAACTGTCGGCCATTATCGGAAACAATTTCTTTAGGAAAACCAAAACGAGCAAACATTGGTCGTAGTAACTGAATAGTTTTCTCCGAGTTGGCTACAGACATCGGGTAAACCTCTAAAAACTTGGCGTAGCTATCCACTACAAGTAACCACATGTAACCTCAAAATGGTCCTGCAAAATCAAGGTGAATTCGATCCATCAGCTGCTGCACCTTTGGCAAGGAAACCGATTGATGCGATGGACTAGCACTAGAAGATAAACATGCACAGCAGCTGCGGGCTAGTTGCTCAATCTACTTACTCAATTTTGGCCACCAAACAAACTTTCTAGCAATAGATTTCAGACGTATAATGCCACTATGCTTTTAGTGAAGTTAGCGAAGCGCATCACTCTGAAGAATGGCGGGTACAACAATACGATCTGCAAACATTAAGCATCCGTCAAACGCAGATAAGTAAGCTCTCTGAGAAGCGTAGGGTACAATAATACTCTCCACTTTGTCCGGAAAACCATGCTTAACAAAATGAAAAACTTATTGCAAAGTTGGATCCGAGGAGGTAGCTTCCTGAACACGACTAAACTTTATAGGAAGACACTGACATACTTCCCGGTGAATGCTACTAACTGGGCTTTCTAAGCAATCACTCAACTCATGTGCTCTTCAAAAGCGATGCCGGCGCTGTGGGGTAAACGTGAAAGACAATCGACCTTACCGTGGCTTTTTGTAGATACTACTTGATATCTTAGGTGTAGGTCGCAAGTATCAAGGACAATCGTTGCATACGACTTGTCAGGAAAGTCAATATCCCCAGGAGATATCACCCACTCGCAAGTTTGCGCACAAACACATACGGCCTGTCTAAGGGATTGGTCGTCCCAAGTCCCAACTACTAAGATGCACAACGGGTGCCCAATGCAGAACACGCAAGACTTGATCTGACTCACCTTCCTCTTTTTCGGGATAGAGCGTCTTTTTCCGACGACGAAAGAGAACTACTACTCACTCGTTCTCTTGACCCAAAATTGCTAGTAGATGCTTGTGATCTGTGTATAGTGTAAAACGTCGTCTAAATAAATACTGATGAAATTTTTTCCACGCCGTAAACTATCGACAGTGCCTCTCTATCTATCTGTGCGTAATTCTTTTCGGTCTTATTTAGCGTTCTGTACAATCAGGATAGACGTGAAAAATTACTGCTGCAACACCGTAAGAACTAGTATCGCACGCTAAACCAAGTGGCAACTTTTGGTCATAATGGGCGACGAACGTGGCGGATGTAAGACTTTTTTAAAGCTCTCGAAGTTGTTTTGACATTTTTCGTTCCAATGCCATGGGGTGTTGTCGTGAGTATGGCAGTACAAGGGGGGGGGGGTGCTTTAGTAGCCAAATCTGCAATAAATCTACCGTAGTGGTTAACCATACCCATGAAAGCTCTTACTTGCGTCGCATTGGAAGGAGGGGGCATGTTTATGATGGCATCCAGTTTGCTACGGTCCATATGCACTCCTCAACGATCTATAAGATGTCCCAAATACACAAAGGAATCTTTAAACGGCCCTCACATTTTTCGGCTTTGTACGCGAAAACCGTGATCTTGCAAGACTGTAAACGCAGCTGCGAGGTCAATATGCGCCTTGTCGTCTGCAAATGTAGCAACGATGTCATCGAGATAAACTGCAACACCGTGGCTGTAGAAAATATACATAAATTAATAGTTGGGAGGCCACTCACTCCGATACACACACGCTCTCTGGGTTTCGTTCTCTCCGTTGCAAGCTTGCCCCGCCTATTAAGCCGCTCCGACAGAGAATAACCCGTCCAAAACCCAGATCAACCGATCAAGAGACTACCGCCCAGCACCCAGACAAGTACACCCCGACGAACAGAACAAGAACAAGAAACTTACAAAATAACCTTTTTCTTGCTGCGCTCCGACTCCCAACTCCGACTGACTGGTTCACAATAACACTGAGCTTTAAATACTTTAACATACACAACAAAAGCGTAGCTTGCGGCTATTGCCGTCAAAAAACCAAAGCCTTGCAGGGCCGGTGCCGTCCACCCCCGAACGACCGGAGACCGCCCGGTGGCTGACGCAGTACTCTTTTCCAAACCCTGTAGGCAGTTTCATCACATTCGCAACACTGCCGCCGAAATGAATCGACTTCATTTCAAATCTGACTCCCGTTCTTCATTCTTTACTTTCACTCGCAATGCTTTCGCCTCGATCGGCACCCTTTTCCCTTCCGTACTTCTTCGCCAACGCCTTCGCCTCGATCGGCACCGAAAACTTGCTCCTAATGTAAGCCATGGTGTCACTGGCTCCTGCATGCAACAGCCTCCTATGGGCATCGCGCACAATAAGCTCAGTGACGTAGCTACGCCTCGGCAACACAATAGGGAATTTCTGGCTAAACTCAAGGTCTGCTCTTACAACTTGTTAAACCAATATCATCCTTAAAAAAACGCTATCTGAGTTCTAGATGACTTGAATTCCCCTCCGCTAAACATACCATCTTGCAAAGAAAATATCCATTTCTCTTCGGCCTTGAGGACCTCCTCAACTTCTAACTCACCCTCCCTAGGAACCACCCGGTTAATGCGGGACAGCAGGTTGTCACAAAACCTCAAAACCCAAGCCATGACCCTGAACAATCGGCACGCCATTGAGAACTGTTCAGGTTGTATGCAGTGGCTCAAACTCTTAGAAATCGTAAAAAGGAAGGCTACAGTTCCTGCCTTTACGCGCTCAACCACCCGCATTTCCTCTAAACCTTCCTTAGTGACGCTTACTTCATCATTGCAGGTTGGCAATTCACACTGTGGGAGCCTTACCCACGACGGACCCTGCGACCAAATGCCGCTTAAATTAAGCTCGGATGCAGGACAACCCCTACTTATTAAGTCCGCTGGATTTTCCTCACCCATTACGTGCCCCCAGCGTCTATCTGGCGCTTTCTGTCTAATTTCGACGGCTCTGTTTTCCACGAATTGCTCAAAGGTTTGATGCTTGTTCTTTATCCAACACAAGGCCGTGCGTGAATCGGAAAAATAATATTCCTCCTCTACAACTACCACAGTTTGTAATGCGGATCGTATCATGAACACCACTCTTGCGAGCAACAAACAAGCAAGCAGCTCTAGTCTTGGGATGCTTCGGCCTTTTATAGGTGCTAGTCTACCCATTGACATTATCATTGAGACAAGTGCATCGCTTCCTTGTCATGAGCGAACGTAGACCACTACCCCGTACCCTAACTTACTGGCGTCAGCAAACCCACTTAGTTGAACAGAATGTTATGAGAACCTTACCTTGAACAAAATGAAACGCGGGACTTGGATCAAACATATGTCGGCCAATTCCTGCAACCATCTATCAACACGTCTGCGATGCGCTTCTGTCAAAGGCTCGTCTCAACTCGTCCCTAGGCGACTAATATATTGAAAAACCATATTTATCCTCATTAAAATAGGACTAACCATACCTAGAGGGTCGAAACACCGTGCAATAATTTGCAGCACACCACGCTTAGGAAATTTGATTTCCTTTGAAATTTCTAAAATGTGGTCAAACTTGAAAACAAATGGATCCCACTTCGTATCCCATACCACCCCCAGAACCTTGTGCTCCGCTTGCCTTGGGTTAGTTAAAGCTAGGGAACCGCTGCTGTACTCTGCATAACTAAGCTCTCCTAGTTCTGCCGCCGTATTAGAACCGGGTCATTTGGCATTTATTGATTCCTTTAAAGCAGTTGAGTTCGTAACAAATTTACGCAGATTGAAACCACCCTCCGACAGAATTGTTTTTGCGCTATCTAAAAACTTAAATGCTTCCGAAGGACTGTCGGCCCCTGAGGTTAAATCATCGACATACATGCATTGTCCTAATTCCGCCACCTCATCGGAATGCGTGGA
>QQSS02223197.1:0-10654 GCA_003687565.2 Craspedacusta sowerbii | reverse complement strand
CATACATACATACATACATACATACATACATACATACATACATACATACATACATACATACATACATACATAAAATACATACATACATACATGCATACATTCTTGCTTGTGTTTAAGGTCAGCTTAAGGATGAAAGAGACTTCTGAAAACAAGATGGAAATGACTTCTTGGACATAAATTTCCTGCATTGCTATAAAATGCAAACCTAAATCTCTTTGTATATTCCAACTCCAAATGTGCACAGCGCCAAGTCTTCCGTATTCACTCCTAACTCAGTATATACTAGACCAAATTTCTAAACTAGCGACACTGAGCATCGTACAAGTTGACCCTACACCTGTATTCGGGACAATGCGGGTCGTACCATGTAAAAATGTACTCCAGAAATACCATCATAACACTTGCAAATACGCATGCTCGCAAGGGTGCTTGCTTGGGCAAATATTTATCTCTGAGGTTGTTGCCTTGGATATGATTTCTATCCGTTACCTTCAGGCAGCTGCGTTTGTTTAGCAGCATTCGCCTTTCATTACCTCGAGCTCTATTTTGCAAGTCCATCGGTTTCCTATGTGTGAAGCGTAACTATAATTAGGTTTTGGTGAATTCGTGAATGTGGCTTGAACGCGAAAGCTGAGTCCATGGTCCTCACCTGCATGTCATCTGTTCTTGTGTTACTTGTGCTGGCTCGTTTTTATGCATCTCAACGTTGCGAAGCAGAGATAGGTTTGTAGTGCCAACTTTACGCGGGCGCTGGTCCGCAAGTTGTCTAGAAGATCTCATTCTCGGGTCTTTATTTATTGAGTGAGACTTTTGGAAATGGAATACCTGCCAATGCCCCTCGAGAAGAAGGTAGCCTTTTTCCTGATGGTTTTTATTTGAATTATTGTTGTCGTGTTGTTGTTGTTGTTGTTGTGGTTGTTGTTGTTGTTTTCGTTGCTGTTGGTGTTGGTGTTGGTGTTGCTGTTTTTGTTGTCATTTTTGTTGTTATGTTGTTTGAGAGGTCGTCTTTATTTTCGCCAAATATTTCTGCGTCATGCCTGCTAAATGTGGGTGTTGGCTCATGAACAATGTAGTCTGATGCCTTTCATAATGCCAGTGTTACGTAAGGTCGGACCAGACATTGAGCTTGATATTTTGTGACCCGTGCCCGCTCTTTCTGTTGTAATATGCTGCCATTTGTGCGTTTTTGTTAATGTATTATGTTTTATATATTTTAAATTATTTAGTACGTGTGTTGCTAATATATTATCTGTATTATTTTGTATCTCGTTCTTTTGGATTTTTGTGGTTGATAGATTTGTACTTTGCGTGTGTTAAGTATTAATTTCTTTCGGTACGATGTGCGATGCTAGTTAGGCTAAGGGTCTGTCATCCTTTCTTACTTTGTTTTCATTAAATTTTTGCTTGAATTAAACACCTATGCAATCATTTGCAAGAATTCTTTAGTACTTACGCGGCTCCCACTGATTGGCTTAGAGTAGTGAGCCATGGAAACCCCACGGTTGCTTACGCATTGTGACCGAACATTCTGGTCTGAATGAGCCGATTTGAGTTTTAGCAGTGAAGAATGTATGCAACTTCAATGATCCCAGATGCTGTGGTGAACCGCATCATAAATACGAAAATTGCATTCCCAATGGAGTTAGTAGCGATTTTAGCTATGACTCCATGTTTGTGTAGATGTAGCTGGTTGCGAGAGCTCGTTGCACTAAGGTGGGATTGTGGAACAGTCACGTGTATATCTGCTGTGTAGCGACAATGTAGCTGGGATTTGACTCGGCACAACTGAATATTGTTGAGATTCACGTTTTTTATTTTGTTTGATATTATGGTGAACGGTCATGAAGTATATATATATACATATATATGTATATATATATATATATATGTGTGTGTGTGTGTGTGTGTGTGTGTGTTTGTTTGTGTGTGTGTTTGTGTGGGTGTGTTGAAAGAAATCTTATTATTCAATAAATAAGTTTACTTAGACTTGCTGGCGCGACCGGTGATGTTAAAGAGAGCTTCAAAATCGGACCTCTTCTCCTACCAAAGGGTTTCGTCCGAACGGAGCATTGGGTGGCGCACTCGGGGTTTACATTGCGTTGCAGAGCGCGAAACTTCATTGCCGAGCAATCTACTGGTCCTTAGTTATACGAACCCGGATGGATTCATGTCAACAAATGTCCGTGCTTTTTAACCCATATTCCGCTTCATCGTCATCCTCGCTTGCAAGGCCTGTTTTTAAACAGGAGCCATCATTTATTTATATCGCAGGCGCGCAACTATTAATAGGCGTTCTCGCAAAAGAAGCGCGGGTTTTTTTTTTCGGTTATGAAAACATTCAGAAACCCGGCATCTCGTACTCCCAGACATCTGCCCGACAATGTTCGTTAAAAAGTGAAAGACTCGTCGGTCTCCTCGTTTTGGTGGAAGAGTTCTTCTTTCCAGCTCATCATTTGAAACTAGTCGGTGGGCGTTCATCAAGCCCGACCTGCAGCTAGGATAGAGAATCAGCTATCTCCTTTTTTGTTTGCGATGCATATAGCTATGTTTCTCCAAGGCATCGGTTTATATTTTGTTTGGTTTTGGAATTCAATATCTCAAGATGGGTGGGTTCTTTGAAATTAAGTTCTCTCTCCATTTTCCACCTTCCCCCATTTGCAGTTGAGTTCTCTCTCTCTCTCTCTCTCTCTCTCTCTCTCTCTCTCTCTCTCTCTTTCCCCTTTCCCCCTTTGAAATTAAGCTTCCTTCCCCATCACCCCCTTTTTTTTTGGATGAGAGGTGCCAGTTTTGGAGCCGGAGAGGGCAAATGTTTCCTTATCGACTTCTAGGCCGCTAAGTGTTTACGTTCGACTTGTCACGTGTTTTCAATGCCCATGCATTGGTTGTGAAGAAGTGGGTGGTGCGAAGACGTGGGTGGGTGTGAAGAAATGAGTGTCTTAAAGTATTGAACGCGCAGGGTGTTAATTTTGGTGGCGTGCCTCCTTCAACGGCTTGTGTTAATTGTGATGCCTTGACGTTTGCGAGAGACATTTCGTATGTCCCCGAGAGGCGTACCTGCGAAGATTCCGACCGCGATCGAATTGAATTAGGGAAGCGTTTTAGCCGCTGACGCTGAGATAGAAATCTTAGAATAGATGTTATTGTTCCTTTTCTTTTTCATGTTGTTTTAAATCCCGGTTTCTCTATGCATGAATGCCATTTCAAACCCACTCACGTTCTTAAGGTAAGTTATTGCGATATGCTGTTCATATTTTGCCCTGGCTTTAGCATATGCATCGGGTTTCGGAGATATAGATAGCGCTGAACAAAGGTGACGCATGTCGCATGCCTGCGCGTAATTTTCATTCTTAGTGTTTTAACCTTACGAACAAGCTAGGGTTACACGAGAAGGATACGTTCTTTGCGGTAAATTTAATACGCCGATTGTTGTTCCGAGGTCGGCTAAGGCAGGTTTTGATAGCGTCCGTGGACGGACTAATCTCTTGAACGTTTGGGCGCAACTGAAACAGGATTTTAGTTTTCCCCACTTACTACTCCGCCCATTGTTAAGTGTTAAGGCCGACTTAATTTCCTAACTGTTTGCGGTGTAATGTTCTTAGGGACGCCTTAAGTTTAGCAGTGGGAATCATATCAGATCATTGACGTGGTGTGGTACATGTAACTTGTTGGCACGAGGTTTGAGTTGGTGGCAGACTTCATCTAAAGCTGCGTGGACTCCATGTTTCTTTCTGCGGCGTCGCTTCAGGTTGGTTGGTTATTCTTGCTTTTCTCTGTTAAAATCAATCTACTGTGTGTTTTGTGCAGTTGCGAAGGTGCCACATTCTAATGTATCCAGAAGACGTTTCGGATGTCTTGGCCACATGTAGATGTGTAGGCCTCCTGTGAAACTCGCGCGTGGCCTTAACATCTACATTAGTGAGAGTGGTTGGGTTTTACGAGCATCTCTTACGCTAGGAGAAGTCTGTATGCACTCTTTTTTTTTTTTGGAAGTGCCATTCTTACGTGCAAGACTCCACATGGCGTTCAAACAAGTTCTGGTTGCACGGCACCACTTTTTCAAAGTGATTAACGCCATCAGGGCTCGTACACGACTTCTAACCTGCTTGCTGGCCTGACGTTATGTAACGAATCCATGTTGTATGATGTTTATCAGTTACATAGTCAAAACATGGCTTTGCAGCATGTTATACCAAATATAAAAGCAGGACTCAAAATCAATATACTTGAATCTGCTTTGCGTTCTTGTTCTCGCAATTTTCGTCTAGGACTTCGCTTCAAATACGTAACTTCCGCTACTTTGAGGTATTCTGTTGTTATCAAAGGCTTGATAACAAATTGCGCTTCTTTTCTACTTGTGATACTACTATTAGGTTAAGTCAATAGGAGTCTATTGACTTTGCTTTTAAATCAAACATTAAACGAGAACGTGATTTCTAATTGCCCTTAACGTTGCACGGCGAGCTAAAGCGTAAATGGTTGCCGTTGCCGTTGCCGTTAGATGTTGACGACTTCGTTTCAGCTCCATCCTACTCCGAACGGAGCACCAGGGCGATAATTCCACTCCAATCGGATCGTGCAATCATCCATGCCAATCCGAATGGTTTGTTGGTTCTTCTCCGTAGCCTGGAGCCTGTAGCGAGAAATAATCCTTAGTCCTAGACACGAAATCCAAGGAATTCTCCTTAGTCCTGGTATAGTGCATCGCAAGACGCTACAGTTGACTTGGTACGTATTAGACCCAGCAGAGATGTAGGCCAAACTCAAGCTACGAAATGAGTAGCCGCGGCAAGCGTTTGAACCCGCAACCACCACACTCTCAGCATTATAATAAACTATTATTATAACATGCTTTAATCGCTATAGTATCCATGCCAATCCGAACGCGGCATCATTTCCGTTTCTTAAACCCTGAACCTGTTGCGAGAAATTTACTTTGTCCTGGATACGGGGCCTAGTATATCACAGGAAACTACAGTTAATTTCCCAGTACCTTATTGGAACTTACTTTCACGACGTTTATGTCGCGTGGTCGTTTCGTACTCGCAGCGAAGGTGTCAAAGGCTTTATGGACGATGTAACGGAGTGACAAGCGTCGCAGAGTTTCCATGTATTACCTCTGTGGTCAGCTATATTTGCCGTTTGCTTGGATTACATCCTAGTGTATTTCTCATTCCTATTCTATGTAAGCAGCCTAACTTTCGACTTGATGTTTCCTTGCTATTCTACAGTCGATAGCGGCTTACCATGGGTCTTAAAGATTTGCCTTAAGTTTTTTTTTTCAATTATTTATTTACAAAATTGAGTGCGTTCCGATTATACTACTTCGGTGTTTGAATGAATTCTTCAGTTGCAGTTGTGGAAGTAGTGGTAAATAGTGGTTCTGTGGTAAATAGGACTAGTTTTCGGGCCTTTTCAGCCTTCGACTTGTTATTTCAAAGGCTTTGGAGGGATTGTTAAAGTCTGATCTGTTAGCGAAGTCTTTCACATAAATTATTTTATTCTACCCAATCAAGTTTTTGCTTTACCCTTTTTGATCACCCAGATATAATTTAGCTTTCTCTGTTGATAGATAGATTAGATTGGTTCAGCCCACATTTGTACTCATCCCAGCAGTAAAGGATGTAAGAAGGCCAAGGGTAGGAAGTACTGCTTGATGAATTAGTGGACGGATGGCATCTGATATTTGGGGAAGTAACTAGCAGGAAGACGCCTATGTGCATACGTTCCTTAGTTTCTTTAAGATTCTTTGGAAGCTGTCCACGCAAAATTTTAACGTCGATAAGGATAACGCTCTTACAAAAATTTTCAGACGCAATTTTTGAATGAATGAAATGAAGATTGTGCACTCCCTAAGGCTGACTCCTGCGCCAGCTCAAAAGAAGCTGTGACCGGGGAATAGTTCAACCTGAGTAAATCTACTTACAACATGCTTTACCAGATTGCCCTTGCGGTTCTGACGCGACGTAGCCGCGGATTTTGACATACGAGATCGCAGACATCTTCCGACGGTTTGACATGCGACTCATGTCTGGCTGCTTGTAAAGACTTTCTGCACGTCTTGGTGGACCGCTGCGGCCTAATCGATGTGACTGGCACGTACTTATCATCGAAGTTCATAGTCAATATGTATGAATTGTCATTTTTGAAAAAATCTTTACAGATGACTGACCATGCGCATCGCCCACTTTATATATATCTATATATATCTATTTATCTATCTATCTATATATATATATATATATATATATATATATATATATATATATATATATATGTGTGTGTGTATAAATCACATAACATAAATAGGTGTTGTTTTTTTTATATTTTTTAATTGTAGTTAATTTTAATTTTTTAAATTGTATTTTTTTAAGCAAAAATTAAGCAATTAGGCAAGCAATCGACGCGACGCATGAGGCAAATTTGTTATCCGTGTTCTTATCGAAGTCGAGCCATAACTGTTTGAATTAATCCTGGCTGGCGTTAGGCGATCTTCTGTCTAACAGGATTAACCCGCCTCCCTGCTTAATCGGTTGGGTTTCAATTTTTATGCTCTTTTTCTCTGTTCTTGCCGTTTCGGAAGCTTCTACTATCTGTGAGCAATGGCGTCTGTGAGAATAAGTGCTTGGGCAAGTCCTGAGAATAGTAGCAGGAGTTTGCCGCGGTAAACTCCAGTTTGCTGGTCCCGTGGGTTCGCTGATCCAACACTCCAGCTTATCGCAAGGGAGGCATTTTCTGGAATTCACCTTTACCTTAGCCAACGCCGGAGTGGTAGGAAGTTTTCAGCTAGATCGCAATATTACCAATATCGCTTCACCTCGGTGTTCACACTCGTCGAAAATTATTAACGCCATTTCCTGTTTCGTGGGGCGGTGAGTGTCGCAAAGCCGGAAGGTGGGGTTACGTTTTATTGTATCTGCCGCTGCTCCTTGATTGAATAAATTAAAGAATGCATAAGTTATTCAAATGGGTAGTCTTACGTGCGTTTCGGTTTGGCCAATGGACTCTTCAGAGACTTGTGGTTGGAGTCTTAACTGGCCAACAGCGAAATTATCCACCGAGAGTCCTTTAAGTGTGACTGTCAGGAAAACCTTGTGCGCGATAGTATCCTGAGTTTCTAATTCTTTTTTTAACCATTCATCTATTTTATTTTCTGAAATTTTATTTCGTTATCGAATGCTGAATGGAAGTCAAAAATTTGCTGGTCAGAGCAGATAAATATCCAATATGTATGTAATGTATTATGTATGTACGGAATATGTATATTTATGTTACAAATCTATCTATCTATCTATCTATCTATCTATCTATCTATCTATCTATCTATCTCTATATACGTATATATATAATATATATATATTATATATAATATGTGTATATGTATGCGTTATCTGTAATAAGTAATACGGTTTATGTATTATCGTGTGTCTAATACGCATTATATACTTATCGAATACGTATGTAGCAATTGTTAGGTTTAGTGCGTCGTCCAGCCGAGTCATGGCTTCTCTTCGTAACGCAGTCTTGTTTGCACGCTGTTCGGAGCGTCTGCCTTGGGTGTGAGTTGGCGATGTTCTCACGATGCTCTGGTTTTTACTGCTTCAGTTGCCATCCTAATCCTGCCGCCCGCTTCCTCCCTAAACCCGAGGTATTCAATCGACGATGCCTAGCGGCGGAATACAATTTCCTCGATTGGCGCAGACGCGTTAAGACAATGAGAATGTTTGAGATTGGCGTCCTCGGTGCATTGTAATGTTCGATGGTTGTGGATGGTTTGGGTTTCGCTGCGTAACAGTCAAGTTTTTTTAACGAGCTTTTGAACGGAGGCTTGTCCGTAGCGTGTGTCAGAGGCGGTTGATACTCGATACGCTACCTTGCGAATCTTGCTCGAGCGTATTTGATACTGGCGCCCGTGATCATGTATGGCATCATCGAGGAGGAGCGTGAGGATGCATCCTCCTTCGAGTTTTTCTACGAGGTACTCAATTCAAAGCTTCTTCCTTGCTTGGTTTTGTATCTGCTCAGGTCTAGTGTATTCAGATTGTTTCTATCTATTCACGTCTACTGTATTCAGATTGTTTGTATCTGCTCAAGGCTACTGTATTCAGATTGTTTGTATCTGCTCAGGTCTAGTGTATTCAGATTGTTTGTATCTATTCACGTCTACTGTATTCAGATTGTTTGTATCTGCTCAGGTCTACTGTATTCGGATTGTTTGTATATGTTCAGGTCTACTGTATTCAGATTGTTTGTATCTTCTCACGTCTACTGTATTCAGATTGCGTCTGCTCAGGTCTACTGTATTCAGATTGTTTGTATCTGCTCAGGTCTACTGTATTCAGATTGTTTGTATCTACTCAGGTCTACTGTATTCAGATTGTTTGTGTGTCGAGGGACCAGAAACTTCAAGTCATGCTATTCTAATTATATTTTGAGCGCGTTTTGGTCTCCTCCAGTTTTCCTTGTAATAAGAATGTGGAGTATCGTCTGGGATGAATGGTTCACTACTTATGGCAAAAATTAATCTTCGAAGATCGCGATTAGCTATTATTCAAATTAGCCCGCGTCAAATATGCGCTGTAGCGACTGCATCGTGACTCACCCGTGGTCATCTACTGTCGCAGTCCCCATCATTGTTGATTTATAGGGTCTTTTGTTTTCCTTGAACCGAAGTCCCTGATCCATGGTTCTGTATAGCCCGTACTGCGAAAGTCACGTTTGCCTCAAAAACCGTTGTAGGGGTTGGGCGGGCTGTAGTTTAGTATAAGAATGTATCGCAGTTTCGTGGAATAAAAATATGCTTTCTACTTTCCTCTCACAAACGAGCTCTTTTGTCCGACGCGTCTTACGACCCTACTGTATCTAAGCTCTAGTGAGCACGAGGGCATATCTAATAAAATAATATATACTATGTAGTATCAAATATGTATTATATAGTAGTTCAACCTCATCTCTGTCGCTAGGAGATGATTATATAAGCGACAGGTATGCAAATGGTTCATTAATTGCTCTGTCATCGGAAAACGGGATGCAAATGGTGCAAGTTAAGAACAAGCACTATTACCTTACGAGTTAATATTCATTTCACATCGGCTGCAAGGCTGTGTAACCTAATTAGGCAATGTGTTCGTTACTTCCAATATTGAAAGGAACTTGTTTAAAGCTTCCGAATTTTAAAACTCCGAAATTGGCGTCAGTGCAGAAGAAAGTATTTCTGTTCCGTAAGCTATTTGTGTTGTTCCATTCACTCTGAAATAAATCTCCGTGCTCTGAACTTAGCTCGTGCAGTTTTGTGCACGCTGCTGCATGCATTCAAATTGCGCGGCTTACCGGCTTCTCGCGTTAGCATTCTGAAATACAGCGTAAATACGTACATGTATCATGAACATTGGCTTTTGTTGCCTATACCATTCTCCGTGTTGATACTTTCTGAATGGTCCCATTTCGATTTGCCTTTTGACAAAAGACAATATTGGGCCAAGGCTTTACTCCAATATTGGAAAGGAGGAAGTACGGAGAGATGTGTGCATGGTCGAACCATGTTTTCATTTCTATTTTGAAAACGGCCTTCTTTGACAGGCGAACAAGAGTGGGGACTTATATGCCTGCCTACCTGCTGGTTAGTAGGTGCTTGGATTGTCTCGCGAGCTTACTTGGCGGCACGGGTAATTTGAGTCCGCTTGTCGAAACATGCTCTCTGGAAGAGCCTTGGTTCACAGCTTGACCGTGTTGACTGCATGTTAAGATCGCGTAGTCACTGTTAGACTGAGCGGGAATCATTTGTGAGTAGGTCAACGTTGGGTTGGTTGCCTTTCGTTTGAAGTCATCCTGTGAGATGCGAAGGAGGTTTTAGTTCCCCTGTCATGTAACATATTGCTGTTTGGTTTTTAGCCCGGGTTTATGCGATAATGCAAGGATGTCCATTTTTATTTGTAGCTAATTCGTTTCAGCCTGATCTTGTTGGCTGTCTCGCTTGATACTTTCTGCCGTAACTTGTTTCTCTTACATTCCATTAACTTTGGATATTCTCACTGGTTGGCACTCACACGAGACTTCATCACACCAAATTTTAGGTGGTGTGTCGCTTTTCAATTGCATGCGCTCTGATATCTAAGATTATGAATTGCGCGAACTGCACAGCAAAAAATGTGTACGCAAAGCATGGAAAACAGAGAGAATCCTAGTAAATGGGGAGGTATCTTTCCCGTTTGTGTGCTTCAGTTTGCATAGTAGGGCTGTACTCTTTGCTAATGTTGCAGATCCTAGGCCTGAAGTATGTTGTTTTCTTTATACTTAGATGAAGTTTTGAGCAATCATTTACTCCTGGCGATGAAAATGCTTTGCCAAAACTTCCTAGTCTTTGTCCAGACTCGAGCTATTTGGTAGTTGTTGCACGTGTTTCACTAAGCAACATTTTGAATTTGATATTAAAGCTCGCATTGAAGCTTCTATGTTGGTGGTCAGTATGATTAGCCCAGATTTGAATCCTGGTGGCATTCCCGTGAGCAGGTTTCTTTTTCTATTTAATTTCGCATGCCTTCTGTTGATTTTCCTGATGCATGTGTTATTTTGGTGATGTTTGTATGATGTATGTATGTATGTATGTATGTATGTATGTATGTATGTATGTATGTATGTATGTATGTATGTATGTATG
>QQSS02223186.1:0-10654 GCA_003687565.2 Craspedacusta sowerbii | reverse complement strand
AGAAGCGCGCGATTACAAAAATTACATTTGTGGATTTTCAGGAACCAACCTCCCCATTGTTCCACAAACTAGCAATTTTGAAGTTAGAGGAAGCTGTTAAAATGAAACAGTATGAATTTTCTTGTGACTGGAAAAGCAATAAGCTCCCTCCAGCATTCCGAAATTACTTTACTTACAATGAAACAGGACGGAGTACTAGGTTAGGTGCAACAAACGCACCTAAATATTCCACGAAGAAAAACAGAAACGCATGGAAGTACCTGCATGAAGTACCAGCGTGCTTTGCTGCATAACCAAACATTAAGTCGTGGTATAGAATTTGCTGTACCGAAACCCATTTTTGTGACTACGATGAAAACCTTTTTTCTAGCTAAGTATGTGTAAACACGCTAATTTCATTTTATATTGATGTTTCGACTCTATCTTCTACTCCCTATTTCTTTCTAATTTTCCCTGAATTGGTCTACTACTTCTTTCTTCCCTCTTATTGCCATTTCTGCTTGGTTCACGTATATTAAGATTATATTAATGTTCAACCCGGAAATGTGTTAGTGACACTGCGAATCAGAAACATATTGCATGACGCAAGCTCGCCTGCCTCTAGGTGATCCCCGCCTTATTAGCTCTATGCAATTGGGAGATCTTTCTCTTGGTTGGTTGTCTGTCAATTTATTGACATGAAGAATGTTTTGTGCCAGGCTCTCGTTGCAACTGCGCGTTTACTATTTGTACTGTATAAATGTGCTAGGCGACGAGTATCTCTTGTTCTTCTGAACGTAACACTAACGAGAAAAGATTTGACAGATTGATTGATTGATTGATTGATTGATTGATAGATTGCTTGCTTGCTTGCTTGCTCGATTGATTGATTGATTGATTGATTGATTGATTGATTGATTGATTGATTGATTGATTGATTGATTGATTGATTGATTGAATGACTGATTAATTGCTTGACTGCTTGATTGATTCTGAATGTCCACCGCGCATGCGGGGTTAAACGACTCACCGCCGGTTAAGGTAACCAGATAAATTTCTGCAAGCATTCGGCTCGTTTTCGCGTCAAGTATTTGATGCTACGCGATGTATTTGATGTTACGATGTTACGATGTTACGATATTTCGGGGAAAGCGTCAACTCCCGGACTTCATTAGCATTCTTGATACCAAAGCAGTTAATTAAGGTCGTAGAATTTTCTAGCTCGCGTTGTGTCGCTGGATCATTAAACGAAGGATTGATGGTGTTCATTCAGGATTATGCAATTCGAAGATCTAGATAGCAGTTGTGCACGTATGTTGCATAAACGGAACCAGATAATGTAACTACGTTCCTGCAAAAAGTCGTCAAAGCATATGTGTGGGAAGGTCGAGTTTGTGATGGCTCGTTGAGTTATTGAATCTGTCCATGTTTTTTTCAGCTTGTAGAATTGAACGTGGTTTACTTTGCACTGAGTGCTGATGGACCGTGGTAGGTCATGACTTGCCAAAGCCATGTTATTTTTAGCTGGGAAGATTCTCCGCCGCGAGTAAAACGTCTACTGCACTGGAGCCGGTCTCGTAAAGACATGGCCTAACATCAGTGTCAGCGGCAATTGCGGAATTTCCCCTCGACAGTGCTTCGGCGCTAGCTTTCGTTTCCTTTTCGTTGAATCTATCATTTATGATATTAATTTTGGCATAGTTCTGAGGATCATTATTGCTTAAATAAGAAATCGAAGCGTACGTGCGAGCTAGCGGCAAGCCGAAAACGAGGGACTCCTTTCTTGACATGCTTTCAATAGTTTCCCTTATCATAGTTCTGAGTTGGCATCCCGATGGATGTGTGACCACGGAGCGCGACGGACTCGCACTTAGCCTAGCCAGATGCAAATGTGTGAACGTGTATTCGTGCTGAGAAAAGCTTGCCTTGCAGAGAAGCGCAGGGCGTCATTTCGTTTGAGTACGGTAAAAGGTATTCTTACTTGATTGAATTGATTAGCTCAAACTTCCCGTCTGCCGTCAGAGTGCACGTGTGTTCTTGATCATGAACGATCTTATGCTAGCTTTGCATTCCTTTGTCACCTTCTACTTGGTCAGCCAAATAGGAACGATGAAGGTGGGAAATCGAAACGTGATAAAAGTCGCAAATTTAAGAAAATATATCGTCAGATTTATTGCCGGCGGTCGTTGCTTATCCTTTTCCAGTAAAGCTCGCTTGTGTACTTTTCCAACGGCTTTGGATCGCAGCTCATCAAAAATAGCAGTTTTGGTGGATTAATTGGTGCCGCACGGCTAATCCCGTTGCAAAGCGCCTTTCATTTGGCGTTCTGAATAGCCAACAATCTGTTAGGAATATTATCTCATCGAGAGCCTTTGAAAATGTGCCGTTTAATGAGACTTATCAGATGTCAGTAGATAAAAGCTTGCTTTCTACGTTGCCATGACTTGTATCTGCATAATTAGCCTCAGAAATATTTGACTCCTGCGGCAACTCCTGCAGCTGTTTTTCCTGATAACTTCGCGTTGATGCTGTTATCCGAATTGCTGTTTTCTTTAGATTTGTTTACCCCGCACTAAATTTGATATTCGCTTGTAAATTATGAATATTCTATCATATTCATTTATACAGAAGGTTTCTGTTGCGAGGAAGATGAAAATCCAAATTGCTAGGAAGTCCTTGTGATTTTGCTTGTTGCTTGCATGGTTTCAATAGGTTCGTGCAAACCCTTTATTATCTATAATAAGAACCAACAGTACTTAGTCAAATGAAGGCGGTTAAATACTCTGCAAGCAACTGCCCACCAAGCAAGCCAAAATCGACGGAGGTGCCTTGTTTACAAGCAGAATGGACAGGGGGTAAGTCTGCACAAATACTTGCTGGGTTCAGGCGGCTCGGCCGAAATATAAACATCGCAAGGCTCACTGAAGAAGCGTTAGGATAGCCAGCGCTCCTAAACAAAAACCTAAGTTCTAAATCATCTGGTTTTTATGTTACTTTTCAAGTCAACCAGCACGGATTTTTCGCGAAGGTCTCGGCCGAATGTTAGTCATTTTTGCTTTGCCGTACTTTACAATCCCACTGTCTTTGTCGTATGCTGCTAGGGTCCTATGCGTAAATATTTCAGATTGCACCGTAAATCAATTAGCTGGTGCAGCGACGTAGTCTTGCCAATTCGTAATTATTTCTACCATATTTGCCACATCATCATAAACTATGCCGCTTAAATACAAACGCGCAAAGAGCTTTGAACTAGTTCAGCTAATCTCTAGCGATATCACGGCATGGTTCTCCGAGAAAGCCATTTGCACCATGCACCATATGCATGTAAGCTCAACGGGCGTAAAGCAACAACGGTGACTAATAACTGACTTCATTAACAAAAAATAGCATCAGGGCCGTTATGGTAAGCGCCACGATGCGCCATACTTTATGGCTTCACTAAGATATTTTTTCAAAAGCATTTTCAAGTAAAGAGAGCCTCCACAGTCAAGTAATAACTGATTGAATTGTTTGGAAATTCATCTGACAGAAAAACAAGCCCGTTAAAGTAGGTGAATTCAGCAGTGGGTAGTCACTTGGTTCCACAGCTCATGCGCCGAACTTCGAGAGGTTCGTCTTGTCAACCGATCATTAGAAGCAAACAGGAAGCACCTTCTTAGATACTTAACCTATTATTCAAGTAGTAAGGGGAAGATGACGATTCATGGTAAGGAAGGTGGACATTATTCCAAATCTAAATGGTTTATGACGAGGCTTATTGAATCATGCCGTGTACGGCTCGTTCTTGTGGCGATGGGCTTCAGTTTACATGCTGTGCACTGCATGCAGTTTCGTCGGTAGCCCTACCCACTTCCTGACTCCCCACTATGTGCGATTGCACGAGAAAAGTTCCGCTGACCTCCATAATAACTGCTATTATAGAGATCAGAGGAAGATTCACGTACCGGTTGTAGCTTGTGCGATGATTGAAGCTATCAATCGCTTGCTGCTCAATCTGGAAGCATTCGTGACTTCGCCGCCATCATTCCAACTCATTTGCAGGTGTTTTCCTTGTGGATCAGTTTCGAAGGCGCCAGGTACGCCCCGAATAAACGTGCAGACCCACCCGCGGTTTGGGCAGCATTGCTATCAGACCTCCATCTCGAGGGCCTTCCTCTGAACTCCAACCTTCGCATGCTGCTTCACCCTTCCTTAAACTCTTGCTCACTGCAGTTACGAAAGAATTCAGAAATTTTTATTTTTATGTTTATTTTTTCTTTTTTTTTTCACAGGGACATTATGTCAACGCCTCTCGTCGGTGGCTGAATTGCTTTTATTTACCAGTTCGTGTTCAGACGTCGTTAGCTGGTGTGGTTTTCGGGCACTCTCATCGGCATCCGTCTCGATTTTGTAGAGCTGCGCCAAGATAGCCCTACAAATCTGCTTTGTGTGACGTGCTTATAAACGCGGTTGTAGCTTGGACCGTGCATGACGTAATGCATACATTCTTCTCCACAGGTGATTAGCGCTGATAAACGCGATAATGCATTCACGAAAGAAGCCAATCACCCGTAATCCAGAGCAAAATCTTTCGCCCGCCTGGAATGTCAACACTCCTTGTGTGCCGAGCTTTTCAGTGGGATGGGAAGCAAGCTCTGGTGCAAACCTAACTAGTGCAGGCAGTCGTTTAATCTTCTGGGATTTTCGTGTGTTTCAAACCGGACAGGCTGATCGGCTCACCACGCCTTCACAAACAATCGGTAAGAATCGCTGGCACTGTATTGACTTGTGCGCAGAGGTAAGGCAGGAGGCACATTGGCTCGTTAGAGTTAGAAGGACGCAGCGCGGAAGCGTTTACGGCCTTTTCGCCAGAATGGGTAGTGAGCATAGTGCTGAAGCGGAACAGCAGCGAGGTGGCACGGACGGGAAGGCGCTGAAACGGAGTAATTCGTTGCGGCACTCAGCGGAATCGCCAACTGCTGGAGCGGAAGTTGGCGTTCGCGGTAGGATTGCGGATGTCAGTTTGAATGCAACGAAAGGAGGGCTGAAACGTAGCAACACGGTACACGCCTCGTCCGCCACCGCGTCGATTGTTAAGGGTTATCGAGACCGGATCTGCACTTCACCGGCAGGCAGTAGCTCTGTTTCTGTTGTTCGCGAGCAGAGAAAAAGCGAATTGCCGATGGCATTGGCAAGCAAGCAATTAGCGAGCGTCGATTCAGTGGATAGCATTTGTGAGGAGACTCCGTCGCAGACCAAAGAGTCGTCTTCGAAATCCGTTCCTTCGCCAATCTCGACCGTACGTCCACCTGTCAGCTCGCCGCAGTTGAAAGAAGTGCCTGTATGCATTGCACTTGACCAGTCCAATCCATCGGATGACGGGGATTCCACGCATGCGCCACTCGCGACGAAATGTGTAACCGAGAGCGCGCAGACAGCGTTTAAAGTAAACAGTGCAACGTGCGAAGAAGTGTTTGAACTTTCAGATGCAAACACCGGCTTAAAAGCTGGATTGCCTGCTGAGGAAAGTGAGACATCGCGTGGTAGCAGTGACAGCAGGTTGAAGGAGGTTCACGGTGTGCGTAATCTGAATGATTTGGAAGATCCTGAGCGTTTGCCTTTAGGGAAAGCTCTTAGTTTACAACTGCCGAACATTGGGCCTCGCTCCAGCTCCTTTCATGATATGACTGTCATGACTCCGGAGGAAGAGCTAGCTGCAGCGCTAGCGGCAGCCGAACGAAGCCGACGTTCTTCTGACAGCTCCGCTTTGAAGGAGGAGCATATCCGTCGTTCTGAGCAGTTCAGTGAAATGCTAAAACAGCTGAAGCAGAAAGGGACGTCTAGTGGTAAGCTATCTCCTTATGGTCTTGGCGTGCTGGAAGCTATATCAGAAAAGAAGCACCCGATCGGTCAATTCTCACCGCCGCCGAGACGCGCGCACAACAAGGAATTCTTCGATGCCTGGCTGAAGGACCAGAGTGAGCGCATATCAACTTTGCGAGGAGTGCTCGATGGGGACCATGCTAAACTGGAAGAGCTCAGGCGCAAAGTCCGGCGATGGCCGCTTGAAAGTGCGAGCTGGCATTTCGGCCGATCGAAATCGATGAAGCTCCCTCGTCGCGTTTTGCTTCTCAGCGAAGACGACAAGTACCCGTCCGATTCTGAGATGACGCTGCTGAAGCGGCGGCATTTGAAGAAGCACCACAGTGACTCCGAAGCCATGCGTAAGCACCGGAATCGGAAGTTGAGCGCGGAATCTGCGCCCTCTGATCCACGTACCCCCGACCTTCCCGCGGATCAGAGCGAAATGCCAACGCTGGCTGATGCAGTTCCTTGCGTTTCGTCTTCGTCAGATGTGGAGAGCGTTGCGTTGGACGTTCTTCCTTTGGTCGTCACTAAAAAAGAAGGTATCGTATTTTCCAAGGCGAGCACATCCTCGATAAGGGAAGGGGCGAATGTTGCTGTGGTTAAGCCCATGAGGCAGCTCACCAGCATCGGATCGGAAATCGCTTCGAAGAGCAGTATCACTACGTACCACGTTTCTGTCGCGCAAGTCACGTTAGACATGGACACGAAGCGTGATTTGTCTTGCAGTGACAATTGTCGTTGCGAGTCATCAACGACTATGTCAGCTGATCGGCATTGCAAGTCACCAGTGCAAAAGGAGGTCTATACGTCAGACTCGGTGTTTTCTCGAAGTTCAGAAATCGAAGACAATGGCGGCGCTCTTGAAACGATGCACCGTACGGATAATTTGCAGAAGGCCTCGGATCTGAAGTCCGTACCGCAAAATGTCCATGTCGCTGGGAGCGAAATGCAGGGAGCTGCTACCTTCCGATGTCCCGGCGATGCTGAGAACGAACAACTGCAGCCGTCGGATGAGACTAGCACGTCTGTAAAGAGAATCAGCGCCTCTCTAAACCAGTTGATGGGAGACCTTCGGACGCTTCGAAGTCAGGATGTGGATCTAGCCAAGAAGCTCATTGGCCTTGGTAGGTCCATAAGACAGTTCCGTAACCAAAGGGACTGCAAGGCGAGCATCAGCGAAGCAGAGGCCGGGTTTGCAGATGAGTCGGATAATTCCTAGCGTTCAGCCTTGTTTCTGAGGCTGTAGTTTTTTGTTCATGCACTTAATTTTTGTTTTATTTTTATATTTCTAATTTTGAGACATCTTGCTTGTTTAGGCGTACATAAATGCAGCGTCGTTCACATTCGACATGCGTGATTTTTTCGTTCATCTATGTCCTCCTACTTGAAGCACGCACTCGCGTCTTTCCTTCGAAGTAACCGCCGGCTTGCTGCTGTGCAAATCTGATCCCAACCTTTTTGATGCTTTATGCGAGGTTTTGTCGTTCGTTTATGCTGTCATAATATTGTCTTTGGAAACGTGCAAGTGCAAGAAATTTTATATCTATGCCTGCGTTTTACGCGTGTTAGCGCGTTCGTATGTGTAATTGTAAGGTGTGCGTGCTGGTTTGGTTTGTGTTTCATGCATGCGCATTCCAGATTCTAGCAACGGCAAGCAAGCGCCTTAAAGGCTTAAATTAATTTAAAGAGTTTTTCTTATGGCCTGTAGAGCGACTAAAGACATTTTGTCTTGGCGATGGGTGTGTGTAGGCAAGGTATTCGTAACTTATTGAATAAATAAAAAGAGAAGAGGTCTTCTCATATTAAAGTAAGCGAAACGACCCTGGTTGCAAGCGAAGGGAATCGGTGGTTTGCACAGATTGTTTGGTGATGTTCCCATGGAGATGGTGATGCAACCGTACTATCATGTCTCAATTGCTTATGCGATCTCTTGACGAGACAAAAGCCTCTCGTAATTGTCGTCAACCTACGAGGTAGGTGTGTCGCATTGAACCAGTTGACATTTTATTATGGCAAATTGTTTTCCCTTCCCCGTTTGGAGGTCGATCAGCATTCGCTCACGAGGTCGTTTGCGTGAAATAAATGTGGGTTGCTTCACTCGATGCGCTGAGGTGTGGCGCCGTTTTCCAGCTTTCCAGATTTTATTCCTCGCAATAGCATAGCCGGGTCCCACCAATCAGCGTGTGGTCGGCCAACATCAAGCCAACAAAAATTTTAACTGGCTATCTTCCCAGGGCCAAGCATGTCGCAAATATTTTCTTTGGAGAAATTTATTAAATATATATATTATATATTTAAATTATTTATATAAATTTATAAATAAATAATTTAAAAGAATATTTTCTCTGTTGGAGAGCCAGAACTTGCGGTACCGTAATGTTCGTTCTATATCTGTGCGCGTATGACGCAGGAGAGGTAAGTTGTCCGACCCGACCGAGTTTGTTTGTGACTGCTTTCCTCTGTTTAATTGCTTCGTGCCGCAACACTTGGATAAACTATGAAATAGAAAAACCCATGCCCGCGTGTGAGAGTGAATAAAGAGCTACACCAGTTGTGCTGGGTGCATGTTTGGTCCAGTGCTGCGAGTGACGGGTAACATGTGGCGTAAATAATTGGTCGCAAAAGTCACATCAATAAAGTTCGAAGGCATTCGTGATAACAATCAAATAAACACAGCTGAGCTTTTATCTGATGTACTGACATGCCTACTTGCACTTAACCCCAAACTTCGGCATTTTGAAACGAGATGTCGCCGTTTGTTTAAACTTTTATTTAGAATCTCGTATCCCTGATTAAAATTCCTTCTTAGATGGACAAGTTTTGCGTGTCCAGATGTGGTATGTAAGACCAGAATCTGTCAACCTGCCCTGCTGATTTAGGATCGACTTTGGAGCTTGCCGCATGCTCGACTACGGAAGCAGCTTGCGCAAGCGAAAACATGTTTTCGATGCAACGAAATTCAATTAGGATCAGGAGCCGTCCTAGGAGAGCGCTCCGCCTACTCTACCGTGCTTGTGTTTACATGCAAGTCTTCTCCTCGCGGCTAAACGTTATCGAAGGTCTCCACAAATTTACCAACTTCAACCTCGATACTTCGGAAATCCAATTTGGATCGCTAAGCTTTGGTTTGCCTTCTTGTGGTGTACCGTATTTAGGCAAATTTGATATCGGGGCGTCTGCAGTATTTCAAAAATTTAGAATGTTTCAACCAGGGTTAAGGCAAACCAGCTGTTATTGAGCACACTTAAGAGAAGAAGCCATGGCACTACTGATTGTTGATGCTTACTGATGTATTCAGAACTGCGCAAGGTGTAGATGTCATAATTGCATTGCAGTCGCCAGGTTACGGACAAGGAGATGGAATTTGTCTGTGCGTTTAGGTTGCATTCATCTGCATGATCCGCCAACTGTGGTTATAATCATACAAACTTTTTCAAAATCTCTTGCTTTTTCAAAACCTCTTGGTCGAAGTGGAAATCCGTAAATAGCCTCTGACTTCCCGAATGTCGGTGTACTCAACTTGCAACCTCGCCACTTGCGATTATATGCTACCAAAAAAGATTCATTTTCAACGCTGCGGTATCGTAGAATATAATACGGGTAACCTACGATGCGATAAAGCTTACCATGAAATTCCAACCCCGGAGGAAAATTTTTTACTTGTGTATTTGTGGTTGTTTGTTTACTTATTTACTTACGAATTTACGTTCTTTTTTCTATTTATTTATTTATTTATCATTTTACTGTCGTTGTGGGAAAAGAAATAAACGTTTGCGCCTTGAACTTGGCAATTAAAGATTTATCCAGGACGCACAACGAAAATGTTGCGTACAAGAAATAAGAACTGTCGATGTAAAAACCTGTTTGGGAGTCATAATCAGATCGCTAACTTGGATGTTTTTAGTTGGGATCTATCAATAAATGCGAACAGCTAATGCAGTCCTTAAGAGCTTGGTCTAAGGTGGGAAAACTTTTTTCGATCAGTAATCCTACAAACATTTTAACAAATTATATTTGTCATCCAATTGATCATTAACCCGTGCGGCGAAGTGCTTGAATGATATTTGCATTGCTGTGAGTAGATTCATAGTCAGCAATATCATGCAAAGCAAATAAAAGCCAGATCCAAGGAGATCTTATGTTTCATAGGTCTGTTGAAATGATATTTGTAGGCTTCTTTCCCCTTGATGTTTATATCAAATTTTTTCTGCTACAGCTTCGATCATTGATTTGATAATGCAATTATCCAAATCTACCACGAAATTTGTAGGTGTGAATGTTTTTCTCAGGCGTTCAGTAGTTTATTGATTGAGCGTATGTGAAATCCTCCCCCGACTAGGAAGTTATTTTTTAAATCAACAACAACACCAACAACAACAACAACAAGGATTTATTTCCTCTATGAGTGCTGCGATAAATAACAATTTGTTATTGTTAAACTACGAATACACTGGACCGAAACCACGAGCGACTAGATAAATGAAGTAAACAAGTAATGTGCGTAAGAGTGAGAGACATCCTCCTAGCCTGGGCTAATCCAATTGAGGATGCCACGCAACCATTTCACTGCAAGTTTAAAAGCAGAACAAGAAAAAAAGCATTTTTCGAAACCATGTGGTAGAATTCCATTTCGTGAGAGTTGCTTACGAATATCAACTGCGTGAATGAAACAAAATAATAATAATAATAAATATTTGAAAAATACATAAAGAAAGGTTTAAAATAAATCAAGCTTTAAAATTAACAACAACAATAGAAACAAAAAGAATTTATTTTCCCAACAAATCATCGTGTCCAAGCAAACACAATATATATATATATATATATA
>QQSS02223175.1:0-10655 GCA_003687565.2 Craspedacusta sowerbii | reverse complement strand
AATATATAAATATATATAGATACATATTTATATATATATATATATATATATATATATATATATATATATATACATATATATATGATTCCAAATAGTTGTGTTGTGCCCATTAATCATTTATTCTCAATAATTCGCCGAAGGAATCCCTTACATTAGTTTTCTTGGTCTCGTTCGTCTCAGCTCGTTTCAATGCTATGTAACACGCAGCCGATGGGCAGAACTTAATCCCAGTATTTTTGCTTCTCCTATTCCCGAGCGGGGCGTTTAAGTAGTTCATCCGCTCTCTTTCGCGTGTTAAAGATTACTCGCAAAGAGACTGAGCGGCTACGGAAGGAAATCGAGAACGAGGCCCTGGAATCGGGACAGAACGCTACAACACGAGCTAAGCTCGTTAGAGCTCGGGCAGAAGTGGAGTCAAAGGCCGTCGTGGAGGACGCTAGGAACTATGGCTTGAGCGGCATGTTCGAACTGCTTGGAGTAAAGAACGAAGAGCAAAAGAAATCACTGGACTATGTACGCACTCTGCTTGGTAAGCCTGGTGCTAATATTTACATCGGCTTCAACACGGTTGTCGCAAAGCCGTGAGCGCTGATCTATGGTGAATGCTCCAGTGGTCGTCCAGTTTCTGAAAAATCTTCTGGACCCTCGCCTCAGTCATATGTAAAGATATTGAGGTGCTAAATTTATTATTATTTTTTTGTTAGGAATTTCTTTTCATATGATCTTTAGTTTACTTGTCAAGATCATTTGCGGTATGTAGATCTTATTTGTGTTTCCTACCTTCTGTCATCAGTTGTTGCTCTGATCGTTACGGGAGCAGCGGTAGGTATTGGACAACGTTGGTGGGGGAAATAGCGACATCGGTGTTCTATGGTATCGTCTAATATTGCGACACTTCGACCTCGTAGCTATTCTAAGGTAGATAAAGTCAGGCTTGCTCAGAACAGCATAGGCAGGGTGAGAGGCATCGAGTTAGAACTTCTGAGACGTTTCTTCACGCAGTTTTTGCTCTGACCTCATCTAGAGCGGGAGAGCTGCCAACCTCTCGTGCTCTTTCTGCTTGTCTCACGAGAAGGGATCGAACATATTGGGTTAGTTAGTTGTGTTTATCGTTAAGGATTTACTCGATTTTGTGCACTTATATAATTTACTTACGCAGTTTTGATGGTGTGTGAGCAGCTCTGATGGGATGTGGGCCGTTTTGATGGCATGTGAGCAGTTGTGATGGCATGTGAGCAGTTGTGATGGCATTCTTGGAGTAGCTCGTAAATTAGGTTCTGATTTATTGCTGCTTGCCAAATAGCGTGCATATTTTTACTTATAGTATCCTATGTCGTTAGTGGTGAGTCGTTCGCCTCGGTTTTTTTTGAGCCCGTGTAACTCTTGCGCTCGTAAGGATCAACTTCTTGTAAGCTGCATGTGGCTGGCAATACTGCAGATATGTTACAACGGCAGCTCTGGTTTTACTGCCGGCGTTGGTGTTACACGTGCCTGCAAGTGGTCTTTGCATTTGTTCGGTTGCCGGTCGTGTTAACCTTCTTGTCTCGCGGTCGCCGGTCAGACGAACCTTCTTTCCTGTCGGTTGCCGTGCGTGAGCACTTTTTTTTTTTTATCTCGGTATATCGTTTTGCCGTATTTGAACATCGCTAAATCATAGTTTCATATTTAGCGACATGCACCCCTCGAATTATGTTTGCTGGTTTTGATAACGTATAGTTTTTTTGGTAAAATAATACCAAAGATGATGAGATCGATTTTACGAGGCTGCGTTTGTCGCTTTTATGCTATAGTAGCCTATTCTTGTTGTTGCTCCCTTATTTAATTTATAGCTTCTGCGATTCTATTAAGGTTCAAATCGTTGCGTTCGTTCAAATGTTGCGAACGGGAGTGAATCCTTATGAAACTCTTTGTATCTAGAAGGTTGTTCGTGAACATCTCGAGAGATTATAATGATGGGTGTGAATGGATTGTCTGTGTGGGTGCTGCGTCGACAGGGTATCCGACTGACCCCAGGCGCACGACGTGGAGAGGATAACTAGTGACAATCTTGCGTAGCAATTCATAGCATGTTATTCTGTAGAGCCGTTTGTGAACGGTCGAATTGTTAATTAGTAAAGTTTGTTGACTCTTTCAATTTTGAAGTCGTTTTTGGACCATAAACGATTTACACTCACCATGTGTGTATCTAAACGTATGTGCTATTAACATTGGCAGCGCACTAAGAAGCAGTAGCGATTCCTACGTGCAAGAGATGTCCTGCCATGATCAAAAGCAGAAAACCTTCAGAAAGCTTTCCTCACATGTTGGTATGCCGGCAAAAGGACCCTCTTCTCTGATGTTTTTTCAATCTCCAGCGTGTTGTACTTGATCTGTGTCCCTAACAGCGTCTTTTACAAGGTTTCTTGTAGAGAGCTAGCCTTTGACCGTTGCCTTCGTTAAATTTGACGTCTAAAGGCATGCCATCTGCTTAATCAAAACAACATTGCATTGCTTCAGAAAACTCTATTACTTGGAGCAGAATTTTCTTGCAAAACTAGAAATGTTCTGGCTATAAAGCTCCTGGAAGAGAAGCTTGGCTTATACTCCTCTCTAACTTAATAAACTCCACTATCTATGGTTAAGTGTGGAAGGTACTAAACTTCAAGCATCTAGATTTAGAAATTGGGTTTACGAGACTCGCGTTGTGCGTAAGTCAGAAGAGCTCATGGTAATGAGCTCGCAAAAGTACATATTTTGCAGGAAGTTAGTTTCACGATTTCCCCTAGTTTTCTGCATTGAAGTTTCTTTAAGAATACAAAGAAATCCATGATCACGGACTTCTTTCGAATCTTCTGGTGACAAATATAGAAACAAGCAGATTTTGCTTCCGGATTTTCTTTCCCAGATATATTCAAGCTCATCCTGAGTGAGCAAGAAAACTATAAACTTCGCAACCGAAATATAGGGTTAGTTAAACTTCTTTTTCACATCATTCTAGAGAGTGCTGCTGTAATGAGTTTAAAACCAATCAAGATCTATGCAATATCTATGGGATCATAATTTCAAGTTTTAGCGCATGAAGTGTGATGGTCTGTGGCTCGGTGAAACTATGCCTCACAACGATCACTTTGCCATCCATATTTAAAAGCTTGATTTTGCCGATCAGAGAACTCCTTAACCTTTTTTTCCGACTTTACCCACAAACCGTGCAAAAATAGCCGCAGAGTATGACGTCAGGGGAATTAAGCTGGTACCTTCAGTAACTATGGCCGTGATCTTGCCTGTGAATCAACACAACGGTAGTATGGGAGCTGGCTGGATTAATAAAGCAACTGATAGTAAAACATTACCTTCACATTTGCAAACATGTCGCTTCCTTGGGCTACTCAGCTACCCGTTTGATATCGCTTCAAATGAGCTCTGTTGATGGCACGCAATGCAACGAGCGAGATTTGCAGTGAATCTTCAGCTTACTAGAAGTCTTTTGGACATTTTATGTGTAAACGTATTTTTTATTTGTAGTCTTTAAAATTGAGCTTATAGATGGCTTCTGTAGTGCAGCTGTGCTTTGAACAATATTTTCAAAGTCCTGTCAATTTGGCGCATCTTAAGGAGCGCCGTGCTGAGGAATTTTTAGCTTCTAACAATTTTGACGAGGCAATTGCTCATCTCAGTGAAGCTGCAGGCATTCTTCAGAAGTTTCTTGATTGTGAGTGGAATAGCAGTGTGTCCAAGTCTGCATCGGTAAGACTTTCCTTGCAGCTGCAAGTGAGGCAGCATCTGAGCAAGGTTAAACTCATAACCCTGAAAAAACATGAACACTCTATTAAGGAGCAGAAATCATGTCCTCTTGTAAAGTCATGTGACAGCTCTGGATACGTACGGGAACAATATGACGATGACTTCAATCAGATTTCTGTTACTAGTTTGGGATCAATTGAAAGTGTGGACAGCATAGACTGTGTAACGCCTGAGTCGAATTCTGGTACTGGCATTAATCATGGGATTTCGAACGTAGAGATTGAGCAAGCTTGCCATAAGGAGGTCATTCAGAGATTGGCATTTTATGTTAGAGAGCAGCAAAATGAAATTTTGAGATTGTCTCAATTGTTGCAGGGCAAAGATAGAGAAATTCAGCTACTCAAGTCTCGCTTAGAGGACTTGGAGAAATGTAGCAGATAGTCCTAGTGTTGATTTGATTGCTGCACATATTAAAGACCTGGAAATCAAACTTTTGTGCAGCTAATTTGAAGCCTGGTCTTGAGAAGGAGACCACAAACATGTAGATAGGATGAATAATGATTCTGGGTTGTATTTAGTTTTCTAACAGGTTTTATGGAATGTTTATCTGAGTGGAAGAATATGAACATGGTGTTCTTCCTAGAACTAAGATTTTCCAGTGGAACAACTTGGTTAGCTTTTCATTTAAATCTTTTTCCAGACTTCTGCATACAATATGAGCTATAAGTCTGAAGAGATCAAGCCATCTGTGCTGGATGGCATAAAAATTTTAAGATCCAGCTAGGCCAGTCCCATCGGTCAGTAATGTTTTTCTTCTGCCACTGCTTTCAGACTCACAAAGTGGTGTAGGACTTAAGAATGTTGGTATATATTATGTGTGTGAAAAATGTTTATAGATTTTCTTTTCATTCTTGAGCTATTCAGATCTTTCCTTATGTTATTAAGAACAGGCATGTTTGAGGGCAAGCAATCACACAGTGCGTGAGTGCTCTTGTTTCTCGTTTCACCATCTTATCACAAAAATAAAGGAAATTGCTGAAGACGCAGTCTGTGGTATGGCGCAATACTTTTTGATAATTTAGTTATGACCATAATCCCTCACATTATCTATGCTGGCTTAAGCATTAAGTAATTTGAAAAGAATATTTTTCTTTGTGAAACAAGTTAAGATATTGCAAACTATTGCCTTGCTCGTGAAGTCATAAAATAATGCTTCTTAATCAAAGTTGTGTTAATGATTGATTAGACCTTAGAAGATTGGATCATAATGCAGCCTTAGAACCTACTCACTAGCATTAAGGAGCCGACTTCTGGCAACATGGTCTTAAGAACATTAAGGAATGCTAAAGTGTCTTTATAGTTTCTTAAATTAGTTAAGTTTTGAAGTATATTTGTAAGATAATTGATGTGCCAAATCTTGTTATTTAAGTCTGTTATACAAAATTCTGCATTCATAAAGTTTCAAGTTGCTGATCTGATCTGGGTTCCGTTTTTAGTATTTAGCTGCTTTTTCTGTGAATTCAAGAATGTTTTCACAGAGCATTGCTCTATATATCGCTAGCTAGCAAAATGCTGATGCAAGGCCATAAGGAAGTAGATTCATTAAAAAATCAAGTAGAAAAGTTGGCAAAGATATGTCATACGCCTTCTCCTGAAGCCTTAAAACAGAAATTGGTTTCAAACTCTAACGAAAGGTTAGTTATTGGTTGTGATCAACGATTTTCAAAATTGAATAAGGACCATCAATAGAACAAATTCTTGCTCCCATTTTATTTGTTAAAATTTTTTTTTTCTCATTCTTATGTGACTTTCACCTCCAAGGAATTACAAGAGTAGTTTAGTGGCTAAGATTGGCAACCATGCAAGCTGAGAGAAGTATTATAAATTTCATCGTTTTTGTGTAGTTCTATGTTTTTCTTTTCTATGCCATTCTTTTTGAGCGGTTGATGTACATTTAACCTTTTGATTGCTTATCCTTGGTTAGAAATATTTTATCATGGGCTTATGCCGTGTATGTAACTGGAGTGCTCACACCTAGGCATTTATCACGCTGGAACTGTTGAGTCAGTTGAGCATGCAAAAAATTGTTAAAAACATGTCCTGGAAGTTAAAAAACACATCCTTTCTGCTGAAAATTATCAAAAATATTTTCTATGTTTTGCGCTTGCGATTTGTGTTAGCGATGCAGCAAATGTTTCCTTATTTATTTTTAATTGATATTCCAATAAATTGATGAAAGATTCACGTGGTTGCCTAAGTCAGTGCTGTATTGTGTATTTTCTTTGTTTTAAGGCATATATGTGAATTAGTAAAACGTTCACATATTTATTTGCCGCTGTTTCAGAGTAATCACAGATTTTTTTACATAGACATAAACAGCAAAGGTTAATGCTTTTCGTGTGATCATAGTCCCAATAGGCTGTTCTCTATCTAATTAAAAAAAATTCTACTTGTAGGCTCAATCTTCCACGATGCCAGCCAAGACCGTCCACTTATGCTCCAAAGAAACTAAGGTATACTGTGGGTGTTGTGGTTACGAGACTATTATGGAAAGTGGTTACTGAAGCTTGCCTAGAGTAGTCTTTTGGTATTTTATGTTTGCAATCATGCTTTGTTGCTTGTAGCAATCCAAAGTTGAAGAAAAGTGTCGAGTTTCCTGAGGCAAAGTCTGATGAAGCTCTAGCTAGGAAGCTAAAACGATTCTCCCCACCTGAAGTATGACGCATTGTTTCTAGTTTTTATTGAATATGGAGGGTAGGTCTCTTTGTGCCTATTTTTCCTTGATACTTAATGCGAAATGCTGCATCATCTTAAATGTAAATTTGGATATTGTGGCAATGAATATTAAATATTCAATATTAATTATTGCTTTTTGCAGTATTAAGAAATCATGATCTATGAATGTAAAAGCTATGAAAAGCATGCGGAAAGTTTTAGGGCTCGAAAGCTCTATAGGTATTCTTAGCATGTGACCTTTTGAGAATCTATAATAGAACCTCTTGCCTTGTCACAGCTAGAACTCACGGGTGTCAAATGCAAGCAGTTACGTAGTGTTGCATTATGTGGAATTAGCAATATGCTGTTTTATCTGTATTTATTTCTAGCATTGGGCCTTATTTCTAAGATGTTATTGGCAGTTTGGGATCTGTGTTGTTTCTTCTTTCGGTAATGTTCTTTTTTTATTTAGCCACAGCCAGTAGAAGTGTGCCCTGGCTACTTTGTGAAAAGGAATAAAGACAGCATTGAAGTTACTCTGACTGAGGATTTCTGGACGCTCAAGGAGCCTAATGGCGCTAATAAGGTTATAAAGAGTATTTGTGAGCTTTTTTTGTGATGGCGTTGTGTAGCCTTTGGAGCTGCTGATGCCTAGACTATATCCGCAAGTGTCCTCTGCCTATGTCGGGGATGCGTTTTTGGTTTTCGTTGATCTCTTAAGTGTTTGTTTGTCGACGCAAGGCTTTTGACTGGTTGTACTTATACGAAGGGAACGAAGCTAGTGTTTCTACATCATGGTCTTTGCGTTCATTATGTCTGTCAGGCGACATCTGTGGTAAGCGGTAGCTGAATGTGTGCATGCTCTTTGGATGGATGCTAAACTGTTTAGCTGCAAACTTTACGTCAAGCAGTAAATGAGTGCTTCTGCATGCGATTGTAAAGCATGTAGGCACTTATCATAATTTTGCACTAGTCCCATCCATGCGAGGCACCTGTATTGCAGATGATCAGGCTCTTCTATTTTCAATGAATCACAAGGTATGTCCGATTGCCGGTCATCAGTGGCTTCACGCCAAGCTCAATATTTTTGGTCCTGTAAAAAGTCTCGTTCCAAGAAAGCAGGTCTCTCCTACGCGAAGAGCAATACCATTCATCAGAGGCAATTCTACGTAGACCTATTGCAAAGATCACAAGTGAGTGCTGCTTTAGATTAGATATTAATAGACAGCTGACGAAATCCTTAAAATTGCGGAAATTAAAAAAAAAAAAAAGTTCTGCTGCTAATCCAGTCAACCCCTTCATGTGCATGCATTTTGGCTCATGCAATGACATATGTTTACCTGTGCATGCAGCTTCGCACAGATACTGCCATTTTGTTGGGAATTTCTTTGCTGATCTCTCTTCGGCTGTTTGCCTCTATGACTTTTTATCTAAGGTACTCTTAACCTTGTTTTATTTGAGGGCTACAGAGTCTGCTTCACCTTCCCACTGAAGACCACTAGCTATGCATCAAAGTTGTGTATTATGTATTAGGTATTTGCAAGGCAGCGGCACAATGCGATGTCCTGTTGAAAACATCCATTTGGCGTAGACAATACTGATAATTGCTAGGGTAGTTGCTCGTTTGATGAAGTTTTTATTTCAATATGTGTAGTGTATTTTGTACCTCCTTTCGTCATGTTTTTAATTCTTTACAGCGTTCTGCTTATACCAATAATTTTTTTGTCTTCTCCGTTGGAGACCTGGTTGTTCGATGTCTGGAATGGAACTTACATTTTAGAATAAAGATGTGGAAGCAGGCACGAGCGAGAAGAAGCAATTGTAAGTTGAACTGAGCATGTTTGCGCATCGGATATGTAACCTTTCTTTCCTTGTGGTCGCGCATGTTGATCATGTTTATTACACAAACGCAAGCCTTTTAACACCGTCTCTTGCCTTAGAGGGTTAATTAAGATGACTACCTATTTCGCTGTATCTCCGTTGGGGTCCACAGGAGCATTTGTCCGCTATATTCGGTTAGTGCGATACATGGGCTCTTCTTTTGGCCACTCAAAATAGTTACGTAAAGTCAAAGGAGTGTTTAGTTATTCCGATTTTTGATTTACTAGTTTCAGCAGCAAAAATCAGATTGAGATTGAGGTTTAAGCTAGAGAAGAAAAGTATTGACTGTGAACATTTAAGAAGCAGTTTTATCAATTAGTGACAGTTCTGATTTATAAGCTAACGAGACGCAATTCCTTTATCCGCAATTTTTATTGATTATGATGTATTGATTTGGTCCATAGTTAATCTCTACTGTGTTGCGCCTTGGCGCATACATGACGGACGGACGGGAATCCAGCGCATAAAATTCTGTCTTACCATGAATGTTAGCTCCTGTTGTATAAGACTGCAAAACAGAAACCTAGGTTCATATTTGGAGTCATTTTTATGTAATGTAATTCACTTGTGTGCTTTCTAATTAGCTTCTTATTATAATTGCGGGTGATTTAATTAGCCAGATATTCCTCCAGCACGGGTTTATGATGCATCCGCGCTTGTTGTTGTAGTAAACTCAAGTTTTCTAAGGCCATTTCATATATTTCGTAGGTCCTCATTTTCGGGGGAATGGGCCCGTTGCACTCATTTGCAAATTCAAGTTTTGTTAATGAAAACTCTGCTTGTGTGTTGACACTTTCCTTCATCTCAAAGTGCCAAATAAAAAAAAATTGTTGCGAAGCCCAAAAGCTGGTTCTTCGCTACAGCAATATGTTGAACGTGGAAAAGAGATGCCACGTATTAAACGAGTCAAAGTATTTTCAGATGCATTTAAGCGCTCCCCAGTGCGCATAAAGAAAGCTGTCCGGCGCTTGGTGGACTAGACGTTCCGATATCGATACTTGCAAACAACAATCAAGAAAATGGTCATTATAATAATCCGTTAAAACATGTTCCTCGGGTTCACCAAGGTTCGTTATGTGTTAGTAAATGTTTAATCGTACGAAATCAGACGCTTAAAATAAGGAAGATTTTGGGACTACAGGGAGGTATGTACCCATCTCCTGGTGATTGCGCTTCGGGAAATCCAGCTCCGCCACATTTGCCTGGATCAAACCTTTTTTGGTCGTGCTATGTCAAGGTGGACAGCAAGTTGTCTCGCACCCTTCACAACTGACCGTGCTTATTCTCCCATTCAATTTAGAGTGGAGCTTTACGAAGAAAAATTCCGAAACATGATCGCAGCATATGAAAAAGAGAAGTTTTTGCTCCAGTGCCGGTTGAGAAAGGTTTGTTGCTATGCATACATGTCAATGTGATGGTCTGTGTACACTGTACGGTCGCGAACGTCTGTGTGTTGTTATGCGTAGAGGCAGCTATATATTTGAGATGGAATCGCTCACGATTTATATGAGAGGTAGATGAATATATGCGTGATTCTGTGCATTTTTCGGAAACTCCTATATTTGCGTGTGTGTTATAAAGTATGAGTTGTGCAATTGCGGCTTATTGCACTGAAGTTTCTCTTGGTCGAGAAGATGCTTGCTCGTGTAACAGATTTGTTTTTTTGTATCGCGCTTTGGCAATTACTATAACATGGCTGCGATCTGTGAGCTCATGAAAGTGTTTGAATGAATATGGACATTGGTCAGCTGTTGCGCTCTGCTGAGCCTGATTTGCTAACCTAGCATTTTGGGCAGCTAGCGGCAGGATATACTCTCTGTCTCCCTATGCAAGAAAGAAAGGTCTAAATGTCACGCATCTGTCACCAGTTGACTCCTCAGCTCTTAGGGTTTGGTAGGTGGTACCTGCTTCTACCAACACAGTGTCGTGGCTTATTGAGCTCTTTTGGCTTGGTGGGTGGTTGCTGAATATACCCAATCAGCTTTAGGCAGAAATGCCATGGAAGTAGAGGCGTATTTTGTTGTGCTTTGGGACGCAGAGATATTTGGAACTGACCTTATGTAAGCTTGATGTGATGATGACGGTCAGGGCCATTACAATTCTTCCAGATATTTTGCCTTATGCGTTAATTCTCCATGTAGAGCGCGGTTGGAAATTGGCTCTTCAATTGTTCTTCTTACTTTTTTAAAAGATGGAATCTGATCATTTGCGACTCATGGAAGAAGTAATGATTCAGCACAAGGACCATTTGAAGTGAGAAGCTGTTTATATGTATGTATGTATGTATGTATGTATGTATGTATGTATGTATGTATGTATGTATGTATGTATGTATGTAT
>QQSS02223164.1:0-10655 GCA_003687565.2 Craspedacusta sowerbii | reverse complement strand
ACATACATACATACATACATACATACATACATACATACATACATACATACATACATACATACAAACATGCATACATAAACACATGCATACCAGCATACACACTTACCTACATACATACATGAATACATACATAAATTTAACCGTTAACCCGGACTGCTTTCGTTCAAATGTCAGTTCTATAGTTCGAATCGATGATTGGTCGCGCATTCGAATGGCGCGTGTGGTTGTGGACGTCGATTCTTTATCGGACTTCTTAAAGCAGTGCTTGTCGTTGCGACAAACTTGCCGTTTGTTCATTCCACCTTGTTGTAGAACATATTGCCTAAGCTGTTTTTCAAGCGCCTCACTTACCTTCTTTTTAACATTTTGCTTTGACAATGAGTTAACATTCGTCACTGTACCCTCGTATGACTTCGCATGCTCAGACAGGTCTGAGCAATACCGATTCCCATTGAAGATGTCTTTCTGCTGCTGGCTAATCCGAGTGGATGTTTTTGCGCTGGTTTCCCTAATATATTTTCCACAGGAGCAAGTAACCTGGTAAACACCAAAAATACTGCACCTCGGCATCTGTGGGTTTGCCTTTCGGGAGATTGTTCTCAATATGTCCAAAAGGTGTGGAACCCACGAAAATGTCTGTTGTTTCCGCAAAATCTCTATTTTTCCGTGTTAGTTCCATGCTGTTCTTTGCGATGCGTTTAAGATTTGTTCTATCAGGTCGATCAAGAAGCTAATCTTTCTTCTAAATATTTTTCCTACACATCCTTTTTGCCCGTTGTATAAATCCCACAAACATTCCCGTAATGCTTGGATTAACAGAGGAGTGTGGTCTTGTCTGGACGTTTGTAATAGCCTGATTTCTGAAAATTTTGAACTCATATCTTCAACGGGCTAGGAAGGGATAGTTACGTCTTTCTTGAAAATTCTTCACCTTTTGATAAGAACTCTGGCATGAATTCCAGTGGCTGGCGGATGAAAACAGTCGGATATAAGTTATCACATCACAGAAATCTGCACTTCTGTTGTACATATATATCCCATTCTGTTGCTTGGTCATCGTCACACAGCTTTCTTTGTTTATTTTTTAATTAATCTCTAATTACGATGAACATTTGACAGGTTCGACCCTGTAGGATCAAGTTCACGTACTTCACGTTATGGAATTTCTTGTCAAATGGATAAAGACGAATCTTATCATCTGCTTTTAGTTCTTTTAGCATACATAAATACATACACACCTCCTTTTGAGCCTTCTCAAGTTCTTTCATCCTGATACTTCTGGCTTCCGCTCTAGCAGCTCTTTTAGCTGCCAACCGAGCCTCTGCCTACGAACGTAACATAGAGTTTGAATTAGATACATATCACTCCAGGTAGCAGTTACCCACAATTATTCCTTCAAATGTTGTAGCTAGGACAGATTTGTGCTTATTAACAATTTCAAAAAGCAACTAGGCCAAACAAAAACAAAAGTTATCATGTAAGTCAATAAAGGTATGGGTCGCCCGATGCAATAAATGTATAGAACCTGTTGTTCATCTAATTAAGTACTGAGATCACAGAGTCCATCTTGGCATATCCAAGTCTTAGCAAGAAATATATGGCAGACTTATTCTTCATCTTAATAAGCAATGAGATCACAGAGTCAATCTTGACATATTCGAAATATATGCCAGAATTTGCAAAAACATGCTTTATGCACATCGAACGATAAGCTTGCAGGCGTCTAAAGGTTTTTCCAATCTTATTATACCAGGGTTGAACAAGGTTCCTTCCATGAAGTCAGTTTAATCAACCCTAACCCTAACATTAATGCTCAGACCGATTTTGCATAACTGCATATGGATAGCAATCCGCTTGTACAGGAATATACTCTATTATAAAACATTGCAAGTTTTGTCTGCATTTGAAGCAATGCAAAGCAGTTACTAACTTCTTAACGATATTCACATAATAAACATACGCATACCACAAACACATACACATACATGTAAGGGTTGTTCTTAATTTTCTCCCAATCATTCATACGATAGAACATTGAGCATATGAGCCTTCAGCAAGCACCTAGCCACCCCTAAAATGCATTTCATTTAAATAAAATTTTCAATTCAAAAAGAAGGTGCCCTGTCAACTGACAAGAAAATTTTTTTTTATGAATAAGGCCTACCCCTACACATATACATACACAAACAGCAATGAAGGGTAAGCTTTCATCGCAAAGGACTTTTAGCTCAGCTTGAAGCTACCTACCAACAAGTTAAAGCATGTCACTATCATCTACCTCTACATCATGAAAACATAATCAGTTTTCCTATTAATTGTGCATACGCTGAGTATACGAGAAGCATGAAAAGACACATTTGCACTGCAAGTGGATTGCCAAACCTGGACGAAAGTGCGCAATGACAGTATGCAGCCCTAAACATAAGCAATGGGGAAGACGAAAGTGCTCACTGACAGTATGCAGCCCTAAACATAAGCACTGGGGAAGTCAGATTGACAGTCTTTTATTGGCTAAATTTGTGACTGCACTAAAAATATAGCTTATGTGGTATACTATTTACTTGGCTCTTATGTTTTCTTTGAGAATGACAAATAATGGTACGCATGGGGTTGACACCACAAAAACTGATAGTGTAGTACTATTCATGCTGCGGATCTGCGCCTAATTGAATATACTATTTTGTGGCCGTTCGCTGCCCATGTGATATTAGCATAATCAGTATAACATATCCCTGCCCATGTGATATCAGCATCAAGTATAACATATAAGCAACAATGGAAAACAAGTTCGCACCTCTCTGGCAATCAGATTTAAGGCATGATCTTCCGTACTAAGCTGTTTTCCTAGGACTCTTCTCCTCCCAACGCTTGTCGGCGGGGAAGACATCGCTTGGTAAAACACGACTCCGAGAAAAATTATAGTAGTTCAGCAAATAACCAGTTGCACGGATAACGTCAGCTCTATATACATCTTTTGAAATCCATTGCAAAGGATCGCGGGAAAGTCATCAATACCAGTACAAAATTCGAAAAGTCAAGAGCAAATACTAAAGCAGCAAAATGGATCTTTCTTGAATTAGCTCCTAGTGCAACAGCTCCCATACCCTTCCCTCTCTTCACGTAACAGTGTTTAAAGCCGTCATCTCAAATTTGAGCCGCCATATTAGACCACAGCAACAGAAGGGAGTAAATGGGAACGGGGGAACCTAGAATATTGTTTCGTAACCCCGCCTATTAAAGGGATGCTCCCGGTTCCTATCATGCATGGTATCCACGAGCGTTTCAAATGTTTCATTCAACATCGAGCTTGCATACGGCGCTAAGAAGAAAACTGCAAAAATAAAATAGCCCAAAACTTTTCAAAGAAGCATGGCTTCCGTTTTGTAGTTAGAGAATGATTGTATCAACCCCTAGAATGCCGAAGTACTTTGCAAACAAAAAGTTGGTGACAGTAGAAACCCTCTTTTACCTCGATCAACCCGTGCCATTATCCACAGCATTAACTAACCCCCGTTATTATTGCAACATTAATGCATTGCGCGCTTATGCTCTTTCGCCTTACGTGGATCAACTTGGGCAGAAGAAAGCCAGCAGAGAAAATTTTTCTCTCCGTTAGGCAAACTTTTCGTAAGTTACAGCATCTTTTCACAGAGTTTGGTCTCATAATATTACATTAAAAGGATGGGAGCATTTCAGTCGTTACTAAAAAGCCTGTTCGGCAAGAAGGAAATGAGGATTTTGATGGTTGGACTCGACGCTGCCGGTAAAACCACTATCCTGTACAAACTGAAGCTGGGCGAAATTGTGACTACTATTCCTACTATAGGTATGGAATTCGGTGTTTTATTTTTCAGATTGTGAAATGCCATGCCAGCCTTAAATGTTGGGTGTCGTCTTGCTGGGCGATCAACGAACCTATTAACGCGTCTTCGACTTTCTTGACTTAACTGCTTTTCATCAATCAATTATAATAGAATTGATCTTTTTGCAACTACCATAGTCCACACCTTGTTCTTCCGATTTGATGACCTTTACCAATTTTCCGATTTCCAATATGATGATCTTAAGGGCCTCCCTGTGCAGTTGTTCACCAGGGTGAGAGTAAGTGTTCTCTGATGTCTGCATGTGTAAAATAGTTTAATATCTTATGCATGAATTCAAGTTATGGAAGTGTTTAATGATAGCGGATGATTCTTGAACAGTTTATTTGTAGCCATGTGTTGTTACGTGTGTGCTTTAAGCGCATTTGTCATAGAAATGTCCAAGCCAGCTACTTTGTACTTCTGAATTTTTTTGCATGGTTGAAAGCAAAAGCATTGTCGAAATTGTGGTCCTGTTTCACGAACATGTAGTTGCAGCTTTAAGCTCCTGTTGCCAAATTCAAAACCTGCTGAAGGCAGGCAAGCAAGAAAGGTTAAGGCACTTGAAAAAACTTGAATATAGGTTCGTTTGTAATGGTTATCTTCATTAGCTATGCATGCCCTTATCTCCTGGACATAGCTGTTCACACTTTACTAAACAATTCAGTTCGATGGATGGTGTAAATCTACTGTTTACTCCTCTGTAACCACTGCCTTGTAGTTGTTCAGATATGACGTCTCCTTGCTGCTTTTAGGCTTACAAGATGGTGACTGGTCTGCAGTTGTTGACGAAGATAAGCATATGCTGGCTTGATGTTTTCTGATTTTTTGCTAAGTCTACCTGTAGCCCAAACCCTAAGCCTTTCTCTAACCATACCCGTGACCCATTCCCTAACAAGCTTCAACAATGCCCTAGCAAGCAAAGTTTTCTATGAAGTTTTGTTTTTAATTCAAAGACAATCAATTAAAGTAGCCTAGCGTGCAACCGCCATATTGAACTTCACAGCATGTTGCAAGATTTAGACCAATTATGTTTTGAAGAGTAGACAGTAGCTTTTGGTATGTGTGTATCATATTGCTTTTACCTTTGTATGCCTGTGTGTACATTGCTTTTGACATAAGTGGTTATTAAGCGCTTATCATGTTTTGAGGAGTAAACAGTACCTTTCAGTATGTGTGTATTAAATTGCTTTCACCTTTTTATGTCGGTGTGTACATTGCTTGTGACATAATATGGTTATTGTGGTTAGTGGCTTCATAAGTGGTTAAGTGCTTTTCAAGCTTAATGGGCTACTAGGCTTTTCAATTAGGGTCTGCTTGGAGAAGGGTTATATTGGAGTAGAAACTGGGCAATATTTTGAGTTAGGCGTACTTCATTGTGTGGTTGCTAATGTAAAGCTTGTTTTATTTGTGCTTTCTTTGCCAGAAAGCTATTGCAACCTTCTTTTCTTTCTTGTAGGTTTTAATGTAGAGACTGTAGAATACAAGAATATTAGTTTCACTGTTTGGGATGTTGGTGGCCAGGATAAGATTCGGCCTTTGTGGAGGCATTACTTCCAAAACACTCAAGGTACAACCCATGTTGTGGCCTTTTGTTTTTCGTAAAAGCTTATGGATATGGATATGTGAATATGGATGCTCCTCAAAGCATTCGAGGCTTTAAAGCTTGTTTTCTTTCTAATGAATGTACCATCATGTTACTGCACTCCGCAATGCCTTTCTTGCAGGTTTGATCTTTGTTGTCGATTCCAATGATCGAGAGCGAGTGGGGGAAGCTCGTGAAGAATTGAGTCGAATGTTAGGCGAAGACGAATTGAGGGATGCTGAGCTACTTGTATTTGCAAACAAGCAGGTATGCACAGACTTAGACAAATGATGTGGCGATGTTGTTCTACCTAGAGCTCTTCTATAGTGTGTGCCATGATCATGTTAGTCTAAGTCCCTCTGCCACCTTTGCTTTCCTTGCTTTTTTTTTTTTTCTTTTATGCTATAGATCTACTTAACCTATAATTTTACACTGAGGTATGGTGCAGTTGTCTTCGGGTCATGGTTTAGTTCCTGATCCGTTTTTTTTTTTTTTTTTTCACATCTGCAATGTACCGTGTTAATGTTTTGAAACTATATTCGCAAACTCGGTTGTACCGGGCTTTTCATTATTTATCTTCGTCTATGTCCAAGGCTATTTGTTGCGCCTACTGCAACTAGCACACTCTGTTTGGAAACAATAGTTTGGGGTCATTAGAAAAAAATGTAAATTGCGATGCTGTCTTTAGAATGGCATTACTTTGACCGGAGTCATAATTTGTGCATCGAGCAATTTTTCCTAATGCCGTGTTTTTATTTCCTCTGAATCTCTGTTGGTATTGCTTCGCACTTGTGTTATAACAGGATCTTCCGAATGCTATGAACGCGGCAGAAGTTACTGACAAGCTTGGTCTGCACAACATTCGTAACCGCAACTGGTACATCCAGTCAACATGTGCTACTAGTGGCGATGGTCTTTACGAAGGACTCGACTGGCTCTCCAATGCTCTAAAGAAAAGGAAGCAGTAACAGAGTTAATCGGTTGCGTGTCACTAGTACGATAACACTGGGTGTGGTCGGCTTGCGCGTTCCCGCGACCGTTACAAGGAATCTACGAACTCGACTGCCATGAACTGACGTGTGTCGTTGAAATCCGTGTCAGCTTTGTTATGCCCGGTCAACTGAGTTTGATGTATATATGAGTTGGTAGTTCTTGTGAAAGTGTTGCTGGATAAAACCCTCATATACCTTTTTAGAACTTACTTTTTAATAAAATCGAGTGAACGCGTGCTGGCTAGCAGTTCAAGGAGTAAGGTGATTTTGCTTGTTGCATGCGTTCCATTTATAAGTTACTGATTGATTTTGTAGAAAATTCCGGCTGCCAGACAGAGGTTGATCTTCTTTCTTGTAAGATGGTCTTGCATGCAATTCTCCTGAATTTCGGCTTTAGTCCTTCGCCTTCCGAAAGTGAGTGCTAGGATTTTGAGCGCGATTTTGTGAGTCTTACGTCTTGGTTTGTGTTGTTGGCTTTGCAAAGTGGGCGTCTGGTCAGTAATTTTGTTTGTTTGTTTTTTATGTGAGAGCCGGTCATGTTTAGTTGGTTTCGGTTTGTCTGCCGGCAATATCGATGTTTATTTAGGTGTTCTGATTTCGACCTATGAATTGTTTCCTTTGCAATAGTCGAATTACGCGGACTTCTGGTTATTCATCGACTACTCAAAGCCTTTGTTTTTTTGGTCATTCTTTTCGTGGTGGGTACTAAGGTGGTTATTGTGCTTCCACTCCTTCCACCTTACTCCTAATTTTTCATCTAAACTGAAATCCAGAGCATTCCTTTGCTTGTATGGCCTATGCCATCTATTATCTATGTTCTAGGATAATAGAAGAACTAGAAGCTAACAGCCCGCTCTACTGACATAACTCGCTTTTTCAATTCTGGCCTTAGAAATAATCTTTTCTCTCGGCTAACACCTCTAGCATTTCAAGCTTCTGACTATCATGTTCATAGGTCGTAGAAAAAGTGAAGCAAGCGAACTTTGGATCTACGCAGCCGCGCAAAGAAATGTGCTGCCATGCCATCAAGGCAATTTTTTTCAAAAGCTGTCGAGTTAGTACTAAATACTAGTGAGTGTTGCCGGAACTTCGCAAATAACATGGAAAGTATTGCGTAGTTGTTTTTATGTTCGTCTGTTTTTTTTATGCCATTTTTCCGAAGTTAGGTAATTGCTGATTAAACTAATATGGATGTCTGAAACGAAAGAAAAAAAAACTGTAAATAATGGCCTCCCACATCCCACGTTAAACTTGCGGTATGTATTCCCTAGAACAAAATGAGCTACTTCGGCTGCCAAGGAATGGGGCTGCTACGTAGCTTGAGCAAGGAAGACTTTGCGGACTGTTTCAGTTCTGTCCGGGATTGTCCAACCTCATCGTGCTTGACTATGTTGGGCTTTCAAAATGCATTTTACACCTCACCCAGTCGCTATGTGGGCTTAATTTCTCGCACAGGCTATTTTGATGAACTTGAATTTGCACGAAACAATGAAAAGCGCTATCTATCCCCTTGAGTAAGTATGCGTCTAAGCTCAGAATCGGGACGGGTAAGGCATACCTAATCGAAACTATATTGCAGCCTTTCGCGGTCACACCTTATTGCCATTCACACTGAGGACATGGAGCCTCGTCTATGGAAGACGAGTGCAGGTTCTTCGTTGTGCTCGCGTCTCTGGAGTCAGGCTTGACTGAGCAGTGAGCGGCAAATCATCCTCAACTCGAGCAACTGTAACCCACGTTTTGCACGGACAATGCTCACTGGTTGACCGAACTTAATCTGTAGTTTGAATTGTGGCTTATTGTGAAAATACCGAGATGACGCACAAGCTATAGATAGACAGAATGTGGAGGGATGGAGTGTTGTTCCTTCTAGCTGGTGTGGTCCTGTGTCACCTGGGTAAGCATACGTCTCCCATCAGTAATCGAACAAGTAGCTCCGTCATGCTGCACTACTAGCAGAGGGCTTGTAAGGAAGTAGTAAGTTGCCACTACTTTGACAGAGGATTCCCATCAATATAGACCACCCATACCGCATAACGTTTTTCTAGACTACTATTCTGCTTTGAGATGCACTTGCCATTCTGTTACTTCACTCATAAATAATTTAAAGTTAGGTGATTCTAAGTGATGGGATGCCCTTTATCTCTTTCGAAATGAAACCTGCTATATAATACGTAATTCGGAATTAAAGTGCTTCATCCTTTTGTATCTAAAATCATGACGCATTCAATTTCTCTTGATTACATGCAAAGCAATTTCTTAAGGTCGCCAAATAGTTTTCAACTCGTAAGGCTCTAATACAAAGGTAAATTTTTTATGTGATGCGTAAGCTGACAAGTTCTGAAACACCGAATTATAAAGACAAGGATCACTCTGAGTTGCCCATGACGAATTTTTAGCTGTCTTTTGATGTTTGAAGATGTCTTAGGCTGAAGCTTATCCTATCCGGCTTGTTGCACCCACCTTGCAGTTACATAGGGGCGCCTCGTGTTATTTGCTGGGTAGTTCTGAGTACAGTTGGCTTGTAGCATCTTTGGAGTCCGTGCCTTAAGGACAACTGAAAATTCGTGTGGTCACCCATGGGAATTCAATGATCTCTTCATTTGCATATCTCTTAAAGGCGGAAACCTCCCAAAAATATCATCGCTACAAATCGCAGTTTCCCCCTCCCTGACCCCGTTTCAATGCATTTCTTTTCAAGCCGTTTCCCATTCCTTGGACATAGTATCGGGGAAATCGGGAGAGGAGCAAGTGAAGGAAGCTCTTGATAAAGCTGAAAAGGAATCCGAACGGGCCGCGACAGAGCAAGCCAAGGCTAAGAGCTTATCGCCCAAAGTAGAAACAGCAGCCGCAGAAATATTAGCTTCTAAGAACTCTGATAGTAAAGCTTCTGGGAAGTTCCCTGGCACTGCCGATGTTCCAGTCAGGCAAGTTGAAGCCCTTAAACATACTCTAGAGCAACAATCTGCAGACGCCCTCGTTGGGCTAACAAAAACGCCGAAAGGCCAGAACAGTACGGAAAACGACATGGCTAAGATAACTCATGATAGGGGAAGTTCGCTAGAACTGTCTGCTCTAGGCACAAACGAAAAAGACTCTGCAAGTTTAAAAGAAGACGATGACAAGAAGATGGGTGAAATGGCAAGAAAGTTGAACAATTTGGTCCTGAAATTCCAGCGAAAAATGGGTACGAGTCACTTTCGTACGTTTGCTAGCAGACAGGCCGCTTGGCGATTGGCATATCTGCTCGGTGGGCAGTTCATATAAGGAATCGAATCCCTGAAAAGAAAAGGAGATTCCCATCGCCAAAGTTGACTGTGGCTTGTACCTTCTTTATTTTTTGGTACTGGTGATAGATTATTCCTATCTCTGCTGGTCGGACCGACGGAGATAAATGGATACAGGAATCGTTCATCGAAACAAAAGGCGTCTTTTTATTTCAATTCCATCCTAGCTTTTTCGGCTTAATTTGCAATCGTAATGGCGTCGCCATTTTCAGATAACGTGTGATTGTATACTCGCGTTACCTAATTTCTCTTAACAGCGCAAGAGTTTCAACAAAACTCAATCAGACATTAAAAGAACTACCGAGCAGATATGAACAATCAACATGTTGCCTTCATTATCCATCGGGTATTATTTGAAAAGTTAGCCGAAAGGCATTCCATCCATATTTTTGCCTCACCAGCGTTTTGCATATCTGCCGGGCACTAAGTCACACACTGCGAGTAGGTAGTACCACTGATTCAGCTCTCCTTGTTTCACTGGTTAGTATCGTAAGGATTTCCTTTTCCATATACTGTTTGAAGATTAAATTCACTTTTACGGTTTGAGAGTCTTTCGGGTTTGAAGTCTTCGTCCACGATCGTATTTTTTTTACCTTTCTAAAAACAAGACCGTATGCAGCACAGACATGAGACCGAGGCTGAGGCGATTTCAAAGGATAGCGAGGACTTCGAATCCAGTGAAAAGATTTTACGCGGGAAGACAGCGGTTAACTCTATCGGACTGGACATTGCCGCATTAAGTAAGTGCAGGTTTAACTAGCGGTTTTCATCTTGATATGTATTTCTTATTTACGACGATTGATTTTCTGTGCATTTTTATTCAGGGATAATGCTGATTAACGAAACTATAGCCACCCGATGCCAGACATTCAGAGTAATTATATGCTTACAGACCTATCTACCTATATATACAGATATATATATGTTTATA
>QQSS02223163.1:0-22409 GCA_003687565.2 Craspedacusta sowerbii | reverse complement strand
CATACATACATACATACATACATACATACATACATACATACATACATACATACATACATACATACATACATACTTGCATGCATACTTGCATACATGCCTAACTTCATAAGTATATTTATGTATACGCTTGCGTGAATGCACGCAAACTGTTCAGATCCGCCTCGAACAACATCTATGAAGTACTGCAAGAAGCGAAAATTGACTTTCGAGAAAGTTCCCGGCACTCGTGACGGGCAAACCCGACTCGCATTTGTTTGAGAAGATGAAACGTTTCAATGTAATAGCAGACCCTCGCAGCGCCACCTTGGACGTTACACAACTACAGATGGTACGACCGCTTCTGCTTCCAAATTACTGTGCAACAGAAACATGGGAGAGGTACAAGGATGTACAGTCGCTTTTAGTTAAAAGTTCATTTATCATAATTTTACTTAGTTGTTGAATTGGCTGCCAGAACAAGCCGTTTACGAGACAAAACTCCTTTCGTTTTTCCATCCTATATGGTTCTTGTGGCGCCTAAATAGTTTTTGAGTAATTGAAAAAGAAGTTATTTCATATTTAATGGGTTTCTTGGTTTTCGACTGACTTACTCGTCAGGCAGCATGGATGCGGACAGATCTCATTTTTGCTACAATCCGTTTCCGTTGTCGGGATGGCATCGTTGGTCAGGTTAAGGAATTTCGATGACGGGATCTTTGAGCCGTTTGGTAGTCTGTAGTACGCGTGTAGACGAAATTTAGCAAGCTCTTAATGATGTTGAAGAATATTTTCTCACGTTGGAAGATTTTTGTTTAGATCCCGCTATTTTAGCACCGTTATATGGACATAGATACTTGTGCGATCTTGCATGACGTTTATTGTGATGTTATGATGTAACACTTTCTTATGAGTAAGGGGTGTTGAAGTATGAAAAGATTTTTGTCTTGTCATATGCAAAGTCGCTTGAAATGGGCATTTGAAAGGTATCTGAGGATTATATAGTGCAAAAAACGGAACTCGGAATAATCAGAATAATAATGGGATTGAGGAGTTAACTCCCTACCTTTACGAGAGAAGACACTGTGTGTATTGGGCAGTGTATAAACAAGCTATTTCATCTCGCTCACACAATGCAAAGTCAGGAATCACAGGGACATTAACAAATCGGCTTTCTGACTTGAAGACAGTAGAGAAATACTATCAGAGCCTAAATGCTGCGATGTACATCAACAACAGGCTTTAAGCCAGAGTTTACTTTTTAAGTTTGCTTGATTTGCTGCGGTAGTTGCATGTTTTTACAATACAAGTTACAAGAACAACGACAGCCTCTGCTAAGTAGACCTTTCAAGGGATCTGATGTGACTCTATAATTATAATAATTATATAATTATACTAATTATATGACCTTTCCAGACAACGTCACCGATGTCCTTATTAGCAATTCACATGGGTGGTTGACGCTGATGACGTTAAGGATTGCCGTCGATAACGCCTTATGCCCAATTCATAATTCGGATACCCTTTACGCATGACGGAATTTTTATCCCACTGGTTTGCTCTGCGCGGAGCAGTTAACTCCAACTGGAATGTCCGCGAACGTCGTTACTTCCATTAGGAATGCCGGCGCAGTCCGCTGGCAACCGTTTGCGAACGCGTGGGGTACGAGGACAATGGAAACGGATGACAAACGCTTGAGGCCCAATTCATAATTCGGAGACGCTTTACGATCGTCTAATTACGACTAATTATGAGGATTAAAGGACAACCTAATTGGCTGTGTGCATCACGTGGCTGTTAACCCGAAGGGCGTATCAGGGGCGAGACAACTTGGATTAGCGGCCCAACAGATAACCCCTTCGTGCAATAAGTTGCTACAGACGCGGACGACATGCAATGCAAAAATACATCTTTAAAACATTTTTTTTTTACTTGTCCATCTAGATTAAACGGGGAAAAGACCCTTTTGAGATATCTCAAAGATGTCTTTTGCCAGCTGGGTAAATTTTAATGTATACATAAGAACGTTAACCAGGAAAGATTGGATAGGCAAAAATGGACATCCAATACTAGTGTTGCATTAGAGTTATTTTCAACCAAAGAGCTTAATATTAAAAGACAACGCATCCAACACTAGTGTTGCATTAGAGTTATTTTCAACCAAAGAGCTTAATATTAAAAGACAACGCATAGGTGACAAATCATACCATAAATGCATGTGCTAGCAGGAGTCGCAATGGTGCTGTCTCCAGTAATGCCTAGTCTCAGGTTCATTGAAACCTAGAACTTGAGGGCTGCATGGCAATCACATAAGCGACATCAAACATAGGGGACTGAAAGTCAATTTAAGGATGCGCTGGGTTCGCATAAAACTTCTTCATTTGAGTCCATTCTATTCTTTAGCGAATTTCTCACGGGCAGATCCCATAAACTACAATTTTAAATAAATCGCAAGCAATGTCTAAAATTAGGAACCTCAGCTTGTGAAGAAACGGAGGTTTCTAACAGAGCAACGTCAGTGCGAGCTCAGATCAATTTTAGCATAAAAGAACATCAACTGTTTTAAACGGCAAGCAAATTTGCGATTGTTGTCCAACTCATCTGGTCCTTCCGTCAAAGATCCTCGAAGAGTCAGAATTTCAAGTTCTAAAGCCCATGCTTTTTTATGATGCATGCAACTGCTCGGGAAGTGCTTATCAGAGAGCATTTCAGCTTTGGGCATCAGGTACTGGCACTTTGAAGTGCCAAACTTTAGGTCAACTCTTCATCAAATTACCGCGCCGTTGTATATCAACTAGGAAGTAAGCGCAAACTCTAATTTTGAGTTTCTTGGCTTCAAAGGACACCTGTCACTAGCACCGATAACCATAATAACTCCGTTATTATAGAGCTTATTGGTCCCTAGTCGCAACGAAACCGCAGTACGAAGTTTTGACTCATTCAGTTACTGAAATTGGGTACAGGTCCCAGAGAAAGCGCCAGTCAACTTCAAGCAAGACTAAAATAAGTGCAAAGTATTTAAAGCAAGTCGTTGGTACTGATGTTATGTCGTATCCTATCAGATATTTTTGGACGTCTTGTAATTTAGTCAAAAATCACGATGTTTGGTGTATAAAAACGTAGGCAATAAAAAATCTAGCGCTTTTTCAACTTGGCCAAACAAGAAAATGACGCTATTAATTCATACTGCACTCAAATTTGTCCAGAAGATTTTGCCTTGTGAACTAGTGGATCCACACCAAATTAAATAATAAACGATCGCGATTTGAGAACTCACCATGATGGCAAATTTACGTGTGAATAGATACAAAAGACGTCTACCTGACAGGAGGAGGGGATGCAAAAGTGTAGCTCTACATCTAATGTATTGCTGAATGTTGTGGACGTCAAAAATACGGCATTTTTTTCCTATACTAACATCGAATTCATTCTGTTTAATTTGCGCGTCAGTGAAAGTCTGAGACTTCGTATGAGACTTGCACTGCCTAAGGAGAAAAAACTGGATATCGGTGCTATGCGAAGGCTGCTTTGTTAAACTCTTCTAGTCTGATTTCAATGGAACTGCCACTTCTGAATAGGTCAAATATTTAACGAAACCTCTTCAACACTTCTAAGTGTTGTACGTCTCATGATGGAAACCATCCTCAATAATGACGATCGAAGTGTTTGTATGAGTTTGGATGTTTTGCTAAGTTCGTTATATTTCGCCAAACATTGTAACGATATGAGTGTCATCAATAGTTCCTACAAAATTCTACTCTCAGTCATAGCATGGTTCGTCCAGAATGCCAAAGGCCTGTCAGGATTGTACGTTCTTAATTTTATATTGCATCAGTGGCAATAAAAATTTTAAAATGGAGTTCAATGCGCAGGGTTCATAAAGCTTGGCTCAAAGCGGAAGACTCGGATTCTTGGATCAACAAACTTCTTAATATTCTCTTGGTTTGCCTGAGAAAGAGCTTATCGATTACTCCTATCTGGCATGGAACATAACAAGCCTGCGCAACACCAAGTAGATCTAGACAACTTGACAGCAAAGGCAGAACGAAAGTGTAGGTGGGGAGAAGAAGAGTTTACCGTGACGAATTCTCAGCCAACTGAGCTAGTACCCATTTGGTAGACCGGCCTGTGGACTGAAGACATGAAAAGAATGCCCACGAATTTGAGGACCAGATGAAAAGCTGTTCGCCTTACAATTGAGCCCAAACGTGAAAACTTTTGCCCCGTGCAGACACGAACGACGTATTGGAATCCTATTCATGATTTTAAATGTTATTTGAAAAGTGCATCTACTCACAGTATTCTTTCTGATACAACTGCCACATAAGTTAGAAACATCTTCGAGTAGCTCCAGACATCAAAAGCCAATGACCCGCACAGTAGACCTTCTTGACTCTTAAAACTAGCTAGCAATGTAATTTCACAACCGTTGTCATACATTATTAACCAATCATTTGCCCACTCACGCTTTCAATCATGCTTAAAAACTGCTAAAGTAAGTTCTGTTCGTATGTCTGGACCCACCGACTCTTGTTCGAACTATTGGTCTATTTCTCTGCTTTCCAACCTCAGCAAGATCTTTGAAAGGGTCATGCACATGCACGATAGACTTTAATCCTATTTCGATCGCTTAAGCTTATTTTATGATCGTCAGTTTGGTTTTCGAAAGAACTCTCTACGAATCTTTGTCTTTTGAGCTTAGTTGAAGAAATCAAGTACAATACAGATGGAGGTAACGTTGCTTGTGGAGTTTTTCTAGACCTACAAAAAGCCTTCGAGACGAAACATTCTCTTGCAAAACATGGAATTTAAATTAAGTTCCTGCTTTTCTTCTTTCCCCTCTGACCGCAAGCAATATGTTCCAAGGGATTTTGAATGTTCATCGGTCCTAGATACAGAACACGGGGTCCCACAAGGCTCAGTGCTCGGAAGCTTGCTCGTCTTGGTCTACATTAACGATATGCGTCGTCGTCTTACAAATTCGCTTGTGCGCCATCTCGCCGACAACACTAGCATCTTACTTAGTCATCCTTTATTAAAAGTTATGCGTAGATCTTTAAGTAATAAACTGACAAGTTTGTTTGACTGGCTATGCGTAAGTCGTCTTTCTTCGAATTCAAGGAAAACAGAGCTTGTTCTATTTAAGCTTCTGTGCAGAAAGACCAACCTGAGGCTTGCAGTTAAAATATTTCCTTTGAATAATGTGAAGTACTTGGAAGCACTGATAGATGCATCGCTAACTTGGAGACTACAGATTGCTGAATTCTCAAAGAAGCTCATAAGAGTGGTTGCTATCCTTACAAAAGTGAGACACTTACGTACCATTCAATGTTTTAAAGATCTTTATTACTCCCTTTTCCTATTTCACTTATCTCATGGATGCCTTTCGTGGGGCTTTGCAAGCAAAAACTGACCTAGAAACGTTGCATCGCATGCAAAAACTATTCATACAGGTTATTACTTTTTCCGAATTCCAGGAGCCTTTATCCAATTTATTTGCAAAAGTGCAAATACTAAAACTAGACGACTTGATAATGTTTAACAAGCACATACTTATGCATAGAACAAGAAAAGATTTAGATGGAAAGCTTAGCATTCCTGAAATCTGCACAGTTAAATGTAGTAAGCGATCTCTTAGATTTGAGGGTCCACATATCCTAAATAAGATCACAGATGCAAAATTAACCTAAATGTCGGCAAGATGCAGTTCAAGCGATAACTTCATGCATTAGTTATTGCTGCATATTAGCTGGGCGTGCCTTTGCTTTAGTGACACCAGGCTTGTATACAAATCATTAATTTACAATAAAAACCTAGCGTCTGCTTGACCCGCATTTGTCAAGTATTTAGGAAAGATTTTTAGTGATATTTTGTATACATATTACTTAGTTTATAGACGACTAAATGCAGATCTCACGAAGTATGAGGTGGGCTCTACCTCCTATGCCATCCATGCACTCCTTCCATGTTTTCTAATGCTATCCTCCTCATTCTCCGCCACCGTGACAGCTCAGCAGATTGTTTTAATTCTAGGTTGTTGTTCTATTGTCATTAAAAACGCTCAAGTGCTTTTAACTCAGAATTTTTGCCTTTCAGATACACATCATGCATTCCTGAACATCTCCTTACCCTCTCTAAGCCCTGCAAGTCCAACCCCTTACACAAAATACTAATCAAATAAACATAGCTTTTTGTTTGCCGTCTATAAGGACATCATGCCGTCTTCATTAGGGAAAGTTCTCTAAAGTTGATCTGCATATTTTGGAAATTGACTTGATACGTTCTCAGTGACGCTATTTCCTGTCAGCTCTTACCTACTAACCTATTTCAATCTGTCTCCGTCTTCTTTGCCACTCATCCTGGCGCACATGCCTCCAAAACTCTGCTTCCGAGAACATCTACTAGACTGCCCTCCCTGGACAAGAAACTGCCATGCACGTCCAAAGACTAGAGTATCGGGTGTTCCCACTGAGTACAGGCCATAATGTTTGATTGGATTCTATCAATTTCCCATACATAGCCCACAGATTCTTCGTAGAATTCTGCTTATGCAGCGTTTGCAGTGTCTGCGTCACCTACGCACAGGGTCAGGTGACGAGCGAGCCCCCTTTTCAAATGTGTCAATTTCTTATACGTAGCATACAGAAACAGATTAGTATATTAGAAGCTGTCTGCAGTGTCTGGGTAGCCAACTCATGAGCGAGCCTTGAATGAACAAAATTGCATGTTACATGAAGTTCGGCTTGGTCCACATGATTTCCATTTCCGTAAATACTTAGATAAGCGCTAGTGGGCATATATAGGAACTGAGCATGAGATGCACAAGTTGCCTGGAAGAGGTCTTGATGTAGGACAATCTTTTGCACGAGAAGATAAAATTATGTAGTCAGAAAAATTAAGAAAATTAGAAAAAGTGGTAATTTTGAAGAAAATTTTGATTAAAAGTAAATAATAGTAACATAAGATTTCACTAACAACAGCTACAGCTGTAAACCATGCGTTTCGTGTCGACCAAACTCAGTATTGCGTTTTTGCTGGAATTTTTATCTACTGGAAGTCTCAAACCCAAGCTTCAAGGCAGTTTTCCAGAAAACCAACGGCCTTAAAAATTTTTATGCCCTCCTGTGTTCTTTTTGGATGTGCTATATATAGTAATGTTTCTGACCATTGTATTAAATTCAAATAAATACTAACAACATTCATATCCATTGAATAACTGATTCTCTGTCAGTGATATAAATGAAGTGGGCTGCATGAGGATACTTCTAAAATATTGTGCACTTAAAAGTGAAAATAGATGTATAGGCTTTCAAATGATGTAGTTGTCATAGTGTTTCACGTGTCTTCCTTTCTTGTCTTCTCCTCTTTAACTGGTTGACATACATTGAACTTGTCATTGTTTGGGCTAATTAGTGTCCCTGTATCACACTGATGACAATAAAATGGCTAAAGAAAGACGCAATAAAGAGCTGCTGTATCAATCGCAAACTGCAGCCATGATTTGGCTTGGGCTGGCAGTATTCCTGGCTTTGCTACTACTCTTGTCATATATCTTTACCCGAAAAGGCAAAAAAGGAAGTAAGTATGCCTGTGTTCAGTGTGGTTAAAACGATTATGTAAGCATATATCAATAGCAATTGGGGTAGTTGGGTACTTGTCATTTTTTGGATGTAAAAGTATTTCTTTGTATTTACGTTCAACTCCTAGAGCCTGAAAAACCCGTTGGTGAACAAGCAGTTCCTGGTCCTGTTCCAAACAATCAAGTGCGTAGGCGTAGAGGAATGAGAGTAAACAGAAGACCTGATGGGGACAATTTTGAGGAAGGTCGCTGGCTGATAATTTTTTATTATGTCATTACCATTTTATAATGTTCTTGGTTTTTGTTTTGGATTATTTCAATGACTAAGCTGTTTCGTCTCCCAACTACGACCTGCTAATTTTGTATAACTGTAATTAAAATTTTTTTTTTTTGTAAAAATAATGAAATCTTGCAGCTTCTATTTGTTCAGGAAGTAGCAGCCCAGCTGAAGGAATTGTTGCTTTGTCAGAACTAAACATAGAAGATGTAACAAAAGTGCCTTCCTGCCATCATAAGTTGTCAGTGTAAATTTGACTATTTACATTAGATGTTATTACATTACATTACGTTCTGAATAAAAGTTGAGTGAATAAAGTAGGGAATTTAGGCCTTAAAGTCAACATCTCTCATTCTGTTTGTCTCATTTGTAATGAATAATGTCCCATATTTAATTTGTGGGGTTAGATAATTAATGTTCTAAAGCCTTTTTTGCATTAGGCATTGCATTACAATTGCATGGCATGAAAAGTCAAATACTTTTTTAACTGTAAAAAATATCTTAGGTCAAACATGAATTGAGCTGACTGTACTTGTTAATTATTCTTCAGATCCTTGCTTGATTGTAACTTGGTTTTGAATGTGTGCTTGTCACACTACATTTCTCGAGAGTTTTTGGATGGAACTTTTACTTTTGCTTTTTATCTCATAATTACCGTCGAATTAAAGTTGAACATGGTTACAGAATGTTGGTTGCCGGCGCGGTGTGTAGTTTTTTAAGGGTAATCTCCTGTTATACAGGGGCTGAGGAGAATGAAATCTGATTGCTTGCAGACTGCAATTTTTTGATGGGGCCTTTTCTGGATTACTGGAAAACTGAAAATTGCTTGGAGAAGACGTCCTTCTATTTTTGTTGCTTAATTCTGTCTGGAAGCAGGGTTTCATCAAACGACTAAAAGTAATAAAAGTAAAAGAAAAAAAAACACGAAGAGTCGAAGGTCCAGTGTTGCGGTATAAAAGACCGACTTTGAAGTGTATTTTGTCTGGCGTGGGCGATGTTTTGCGTGACTTAACATGAGAAAACGAGTTCATGATAAATTCAGTATGATGTATGAATTCTTCGACGTATGATCGGAAGAACAAGAAGATGCTAGAGGCCTCTGCAGTGCTGGACGTCTTGCTGCGACTCACAAAGATGGCACTGAAAGGATGCCAGTAAAGTGGTTATTTCTTCTGACGAATGCCGTGCAAAACGCAGATTTTCTTTAAGAAGGTGTACGTCGTTGTAATTACAAATAAAGTAAGACTTTCTTTGCGGACTTCGCGTTTTGACCCGGCCAAGGGACTCGTCAAAGTCTTTTGTTGGAGTCTTAGCAGGCCACGCAACTGCTTGGAGTCTCATTAAGAATAAGAATTCTAATTTTAATCTATAATTTTAATTAAATATATATAATTAAATATATATAATTAAATATAATTAAAATTAGAATTCTAATTCTAATTTTAATCTATAATTATATTAGCACAATATCAGCAATTGGAAATTGCTTGTTCTGGAAGGAAAGATATAGTCACTTGACGTATGATGGCCTGCTCAATGTTAGTACGTAACGTGGCGAAGCCAGGTGTAAGTATCGGTAACTAGCATGTTTTTGCCCGAAAGCACCTGGAAGCTTATCTTCGCCATGTGTGATTCCAATGAAGTCATGAAAAGGCTCCGATATTTTGTCAACAACTGCTAGATGGTATGGCCCACTTACCTTTCACTCCTTCTTTCAGTGCCGTCGTTCTTAGCACTAGCGAGAGCTGTGCGGTGTTGCAGGGTTATGGAGGACTGCTTCACCAGCTTTGTTGGTGCAATTCGGAAGATGCGTCGAAGTATATCGATTTAATATATCTTATAAAAAATAAATTCTGATCTCATCTTTGCCGGCGATTTTGAATCCCCCACATGCACCTTGACGTTATGTTTACTATTCGCTGCGTCGTCATTTCCCAAAGCGAGGATATTTTTGTAAGAGCCCCAGTCCCAAGCTCATCTGATGCACTGTCAGCTGCTGCTGCGTGATATGAGGTAACTGGAAACGCAGATGCTAGAGTGCCAATAGGATGATGCGTCATGAGCTAATGTGTCAGTTTAATTGTTTACGTACCATGATTTGCAGCGTAGCGATAAATTTAGGAGGTTTCCTGTCAAGCTCAGTACTGAAGGTGGTAGGCCCTGGGTCATTCCGATCACATTACGGGCTGCCACGTTAACCTCTCTGAACTCAATCTTGCGTAAGTATTTTAGACTTGTAGTGGTATTTGCACTCATAACTCAGAATGATCTACAGGCTAGCTTACAAGTATGCTCAGTTTTGAATTCATTTTGCCTCAAACCCCACGTAAATTTGGGACAAAAATCATCAAGTCAATGAAATTTGTAGATCAGAAATGCTCTTGCGTAAGTGTTTTAGCTCGACCTTTAAGCTCAGTTTAGCGTCCATGAGACAAACTGAAATTGTCTTCTTTAATTCAGAGTTTCTTACGGCCCTAGTTTTTTTGGCTATAACCTTTTGGTGCCTTTTTTTTTCGCACAATTACTGATTTTCATTGATTCTCTTGTTTTTTTGTTATTCCTGCAATGTAAGCAATAAACTCGTTCCTCTGTGACACTGCATGGTGCACAATTTAAATGATGTGCGGATTTTGTGGGAGGCATAGGGATGCTATTGAGTCTGCTGGGGCTGGGGAAGCTTTGATGGGAAAGAGGGGGATGGACTATTAGAGAATATGAGAGGTGTGCATGGCGGATCACTTGAGGAAGATAGAGTAGTAAAGCAACAAGGTTGAAGATCGCAATATACAGAGGTGCAGCATCATGAAAACAGGTTCGCTGCTGCGTCTATTTCTTCCAATTCTTCAGAAAGGTGAGCTCGAATTAGGAGTGTTTTCGTAAATGCCGCGCAAATTTTATCTCCTTTCCACAGCAGCAATAGAAAAACAAAACAAAAAACCTGGGAGACAGCTGAACCGTTATGGAAATTGTGCTATGCGTATATCAGAAAATGGTGGTAGCCAAAAGGGAGGCCGTCTCTGAGCCGGAGGAAAAGCTGACGCAGTGTGTTGTGTTCTGGTTTCTGGTCGCCTATTTAGATTCGCTATAAGAAGTGTTGCCTATAAACTTTTTCATCTGTTGGACATGTCTAGAATTTTTAACTCCTAATCTGAGTCCCTACCCGGTTATTGCAAGTGCCTATTTCTTTTCTTCAGACCTTGATGACGACTTCGACGATGAGGTTTACATAGAGGACAAAGATGGCAAGAAAGTTGGAGCAAAAAAATTGCGCAAATTGGAACTGAAGGCAGAGAAACGAGCAGAGAGACAGGTGCAGTATGCAATTTTCCCGCTTTCTGGTGTCTTTTTAAAATTTGCCATAGAGCTGGTATGCTACGATTATAAGTGAATGATACTTGGTTCAGGGACATCGCACGTCTCATTCGTCGACCTGAAGTGAACTAAATTCTGCGCAAGATCGACTTGCTGATGTCGCGTTTGCATCTGCCGTACAAAGCGACGCAAATGTCACGTTTGCGCTCATCCCTTTGGCACGCAAAGCGGAGACAGCGAAATGACAGGCTCAACTAGAGTCAGTCCCATATAAATGATTCTTCTTCACACCGCATGCAAAAGCTTCCCGATGGAGACTGTAACACAGCAACTCAAACCCTTTCCGTAGAGATCCCCAAACCGACTTCTTAATAAACTCTCGAGAAGGTTCAAAGGCCACCACCCCACTCTTCCTCCCCCGTTATATCAAATATACACCCGTTACACCCAGAACCTTAACCTGATTGGCCCAAAATAGATCATTACTGATAACTTTTATTCAACGCTTTCCGTCGCTGGCAAAAAAAAAAAAAAAAAATCCCCTTCCCTCGACCCCCTGCGAATCAACAATTCTATAGGTTTGGTCTTAGTGACTTGTAACTTGCGATCCTTTCCATCTAATGAATGATGGTGTGTGCCAGCCCCAGCCATAGTATATTTATATGTGAGCGAAACAATGGCTTGGGCTGGCAAACGTCATCATTTATTAGCATATATGTATATATATATATATATATGAACTTAACAATTACTTTGTTTTTGTGGTGTAGTCGTGTTTGGGCACCTTTTTTTTACGAATTTGTGTTTAAGTAGGGTTTTCTCTTTTCCCAGTGTAGAGATGACCTGATTGTGAGACGTTTCTATTTGTAGTTTGTATGAAATAAGTTTGGCTTGCCATTTTCTTGTTATGGCATTATATGACAATGTGATTTTCGGATGTCGTAGGCGGAGCTTGAAGAGCGCGAAGAGAGGAAGCAGAGAGAAGCGCGTCTGGTGGAAGAACGAAAAAAGGAAGATGAACTGCGCAAGTTACATGAAGCGGAACAGGTCGGACAGCATGCCTCAAGCTTTTTTTTTTTTCGTGCAACTTTCTTAAGACGCATTTGTACACGACATGTGTTGAATATGTGCTACTATCCTAAATTTGTGCTCGTAAGATTAATTATGTTATTAACTTTAATGGTTATGTGACTGGAGAGTATGTTTGGCTATTTATTTTAGGCTGGGAACCAGAACGAGTGAGCAAATGCGTTTTTGCTGCCTTCTTCCCTGGTGTTTTAATCTCTGCAAATTGCTCAAAAATTCTCTTGTAGGCCGAGGTTGAGCGTCAACGAAAGGAAGAACTGGAGCGTAAAGAACACGAGGAGTATCTGAAACTTAAAGCTGAATTTACTGTTGATGAGTCCGGGGAAGTTGGCATCCTGTCTGAAAATGAGGCAAGAAGTTTTATTTTGTAGAATCTCTTTGCATGTTACCACGATCTCTGTGCGCTACTTGTTGGTAAGTAGGAGGCAAGAAGGTTTTTAAAATCTATTTGCAAGTTCCTATGATATCAGATTGGGGACCTTGTCGGTGCCTTCTTTGTCTCGTATGGTTTGTCTTTCGTATTTGCCTGTTCAAACGCGTAATTGCGAGGTATTTGTAATACTTCTACCTAGTTGTAAGCTCGTGTATTATTTATTTGTTTATTTATGTATTGATGGATTTCTTTTTACTGTCTTTTGATAGTCCCAAGGTCTACTTCAGCGGTTTGTTGATCATGTTAAGGTAGGCTTTATTCGGGCATCGTTCTACTGTGATTTCAGATCTGCTTTTTTTTTCTTCGCTTATTTCTTTCCAGCATTTAACAAGTACCCTTTGGTGGGAGCAAACAGGTCCCTACATATTCTCTCATGTTGCGTTTTTTTTGTTCATTTTCGATTTTAATTGGTACTGCTTTTACAGACATCGAAAGTCGTCTTACTAGAGGAGCTGGCTGCACAATTCGATTTAAAAGTTCAGGAGGCTATCGATCGTCTCCAAAACTTACAGGAAATGGGGCTTTTGACTGGTAAGAGTTCTTGTTTCGTCTCTTCTCGGTTTCCATTGGACCTTTGATGTTCCCCAATATGAATGAGACCCTTGCATAGCTGGTTAACTTGTAGTAACCCTTTTTGGTGTTGAGCCATTCAACTTGTGCTGAACTTAGTTTTGTATGGGAAGACGTTTGTGTGCTCGCCTGTGAAATTCAGCAATTTTAGTCTGGTTTTCGAACTTTTAGCTTTGTCTTTCAGGCAATTATTTGTTTTAACATGCCTGGAATATGCGCTTGCTGCTCGGGTATTGTTTTGGTTGGAACCCTTTCTTCTATTGCCAGAATTAGTGAATCTGCTGTGTATTATAATCGTTTAGGTGTTATGGACGATCGTGGAAAATTCATATACATTTCAGAGGATGAGCTTCAAAATGTGGCTAAATTCATACGACAGCGTGGACGCATCCCCATAGTAGAGCTCGCGGAGTGTAGCAATACTCTCATACGGATGCAAGGTGCCTCCTTAGAGACAGCGGCATGATCAGACTTCCGGACAGAATTTCGAGGGGATATCATTTGTGGTTGTTTAGCGCACGCCTGTCATGACGCGCGTGCGGAGTATTTATATAAAATACAAATATTTGAATGTGTTTAAGATATTCCCTTTTCTGCTTACTTTGTATGTGGATTTCAGTCTCCTCGTCGATTTTCTAATGTGCTTTCGGAGATGACGCGCAGTAGTAGATGTTTTTGCGTAAGGGATGTGCGTGCTGCTAGTCACCCTGTTACGCGAATGATGCTTGTGTACGTTGTGCTTGTTTTCACTTGTGTGGAAAACTTACTCGAACTGGAGGTTGGTTTCTCGGATAACTAGCGGACTCGATGCTTGAAGCGTTGCATGATAAGAGTCATAGTGCCGCCGTTGTGCTTGCAGCTCAGCCAGCTACAAACGGCTCATTTAACATGTTACTGACTGGGTATGGTGATGACTTTCGGCTGATTTGATTCCAAGTCGGTGGAGCGGACAACACACCATTCGCCATGAGACTACGAGAGTAAACGGATGAAAGCTGTGCGACATTGTGACTTACATAGCTAGCATAGACAAATGCTTACATCGCTGTAAGTTTGGTGTGGCCAAGAGCGCCGATTATCGCACAGATATATTTTATCACTTGAGCAGATGCAATTGTATCACTTGAGCAGATGCAATTGATTTCGGCGAACGTGCGAAATTCCCCAGTGTTGCAGAGGCAAGAGGGAGTAGAGAAGTAACTCTTCAGACCATTTGGTTTACTTGAACTTTCAGTGAATTATTCACAACATACTACCGTATTTATACATATTTCGACCTCCCACAATTATGCTAAAAGCAACTAGCTTCTACATATTGTTTAACGCATAATTACCGCTTTCTCCTTCTAGCAAGCACCCCTCACAATATAGTTAATTGCCCGCAGAATCATGATTAGTTATGCACACTTTACAGTTCGTACGCCATGCAAGCATAATTTTTATCAGTTCCGATAAGAAGTTGTCCCTCAATCATCTCTGACTCAATCATTCTCACTCGTCGTACTGAACATCCTCTCCCACAGAAGAGACGCTAAACTTAATTACTATTTAGCGCTACTCCTAGCAATGAAGAAAAGATACGTTGAAACCCTCGCTCTATACAAGAGTAGTTGGAAATCATCTGCGATGTCATGGATTGATCTATGATAAGCAAGCATGTCCTTATTGTTGGCATTCAAGCAAACCCGTCAATGCGTCGTGACTGTTGCACCCACAATTCAAACTGACTACTTCGTAAATGCGTATTGCACATCGTTTTTGAGTAACAAGATCCCGTATGTGGCACAAGCTTTCTCGTATCTTAAGCCAACATAGTTATATTCTCGGCGAGAACTTCCTTACACGTTATGAGTCTTATATTGAGTTCTATATTTAGTTTTGTCATGTCTGCAAGCACCAGCAATTGCCGCTTATGAAAAATGATTTCTTTGGTCCTGCCAGTCCGGGTCTCCGCACATGGAAACATTCAACAGGGAAATCTTATTGTTAAGCCTTACTGGAGACCATTTCAGATGCAACTTGGGTGATGAATTCCGTACCTGAAGATAATACTGCTGTAGGCTAAGTAGCTTCCCTTTATTTGACCCCCAATGGCAACTAAGTACGAAGTCGCGGACGCCTTTGACTTTTTGACTTGTGTATTAGAGGCTAAATGTTGAAAGAGTTATGGAGGCTGCAACAAGCGTACTTAAAAGATGCTATAGTTAAGTCTAAGAGCCAAACTCCAGCATCTCGTGTAGATCGATCAGGCATTCTCTTCACAGGGGTGTTTATGTGTTGGATTTAAAGGTTGCCTTTAGGCGTTCTTACACATCGCATGATATGTTCCAAAATGCGTCATTGAAGGCTAGTGATTCATGCATGTTGGCACGAGTTATAAAGGCAGTAGTAGATGATGCTTCTATTTGCTTCCTGGAAACCATGTATCTCCTCTACAGCTTCAGCCAAATTGTTCATGAGCCTCCGAACGTTTTACTCCAGCTGGTCAAAATGCTCCAGTGGCACTGGTGTATCTAAAAGTGGCCTTTAGAACCACAGAATCTGAGGGCGATAGCCACAAGCAAGAAAGAAAGGCAAAGCAACCGTTTCTCTCAATGTTGACAATCAAAGGTAGTAACTTGCAGAAAGTGACAACTTCAGTTCTTACCGGAAACCCTAAACACGACGAGGAATATTGACCTCTGTTAGACATTTTGCAAGATTTTTGGAAATCGATTGTGGGACACGCCTGTAATTGGAAGCTTTTCAGGACCGATCTCAATTTTGTTGCGGTTCGTGCGAATGCCGCGATGTTCCGCACAAAAAGGAGTTAGAAGCATTAACTTAGGAAAATCGGACCATATTTGCGATCCGTCAACTGTTGGAATGGGGCAAATAAGCTACCTCCGAATAGTTAGCGAATGTCATCAGGTCCATTCATTTTCGTTTTGGCGAATCAAGAGTAACATCTACGAAAAGTAGCAAAGTTCGAGGTTCAAGTTTCTTTCATACATACACATTGTCTCTGGGCATACAGAGACTAGGCAGATTTATAATTTTGTCTCACGTCGAGTAACATGGAGTTCCATCAAAATTTATGGCTGCAGCCGAAGATCGACATTAAGGCAGCACTTCGAAGTAGTAACTTTAAGTTGACGTTTTTTTCAAGTAAATTAGCTCCATTTTTGACTATGGAAGGCATTGAAGCTAGCAGTGATATCAAAATTGTCAAAATAATACAAATATTTCAAACAGACCATTGATCAAAAGATATTGTCTGGCGTCGTGTTTAGTACAACGAGATAAGCATTTATACCCCTAGGAGATAGGGAGACTACATACGGATATGAATAGGTTAGAGAATAAGCCTTACTAGATGGTAGTAAAACGATAATATACGAGTTCCATGATCACCTAAACATGTCGACAACACCTAGCTATGTTAAGCGGGTGCGGTCCTTTTCATTTGACATATTTAAATGGCTGGCTTTTATGGGGAGACATTGCCACCGGTTGAAAAACTACTTGATGCCTCCGAGCACCACGAAAATGATCAAGATGTCTTCCTATTGCAAAAAGTAAAATGCCACTGGTCTAATGAAAGATATATTAGCTGGAAGGATCATAGCGCATTTGTAAATAACTTTTCCGCAGAATTTTGTAACCTTACTCGAAACTTCAGAAACAGGCAGAATGTCAATTGGCAATTAAGTGATGCGTTGAGCTGCTTGTTCCATGGAAAGGGTGATGGCATTAAATATATCAATCAATTACGATGGAAATAGATACATAATATAAAACTTGTCTAGGTTATGTTAGATAAGCTTAAGCTGCCCGCTAGCATGCACATAGTTCTGTTAAGCCAACATGCCTCTGAAGCCCATAAGATGTCAAGATTTGAGATGCATGAAATGTATAAAGCACTTTAATAATACAAGAAAGTGTAGCTTGTTAATTGAACAACTTTTTGCTTCGTGAATCCGGCCGTGTTTTTTAATGCCATAATTCTCTTCTCCCAAACATTATGGTTTTCGCTCTTGCTTTGATTTGAAATAATATGATCGTACTCCAGAACAAGCAGGGATGAAACCTCGACGGCGCCAATTTTAACGACGCTAGGCGGTAAAGAAGCGCGGGAAATACGCCAAGTCGGAATTAAATCTGCGATTTCAATTTCGATTTATCATTTAAATATGGTAAGAAATTTGCTATCAAAGAGAATGAATTTATAATGCAATATATATATAGTTAATCTATGTTTAGTGTATTGTACGATATATAATAGGCTGAGACTAATAATATAAGGATCTGCACCCGCGCATGTTTTTCTTTTGCTTTTCCTTGGATATCATGGCCTGCCTTTACTGATTTCGTTGTTTCTATTGCCTTCCTTTAGCATCCATGTGCTAATATGAATCTAAAGATTTGAACTTTTATTTATTTTAAGTCAGTAAGGGTGAAATGGGGCTCGAGCTTAAGTATTTAGTATGTTTTCTCTCAAAACCAGACCTTTCAAACGATTTCTGAATTTGTGAAAGCTTATGTCTGATTTTAGTAGATCTATTTTTTTTCAGTCGCTGGCTAGCAAGAAGCTAAATAAAATGGAGTGATGCCTTTTTGATACACGAACAGAATTTTACGGTCACCATTTGTATGTACTTAAGATGGTTTTACTTCAGAATTCGTTTGTGACTTTCAAGTACATTTATGCTGCCTATGGATTTAAGTATCAAAATTTTCTCCCTTTTAGCTTCTAATGTAAAAGAATGGATAATGTCCAGGAAGTTAGAGAAATCCTATCCTCACTGAAACAAGGATTTCAATGTGTAATTTGGTAGGTTCTTAGTTTGTTATTTGCAAGTCATACAGCCTGGCAGCGTGATTAAAAAATACACTCCCTCTGCTACGAATGGCCACTCTGTTGCTGTAAAAACAGTTTGAACTAGACAAAATTTTCTGTTACACGACTTCTAGGGTTAACATCACAGGTAGGTGACTCAGATTTACATGAAATCATGTGCCTCATGGGTTTGCTAAAAGAACTTAGTACTTTCAATCAATGAACTTTAAATGGAAATTCCTTGTGCATGTATTGAAGTTTTATCCCTTAAATTTTCAGTGTCTTCTACCTTGCAATCTTATGTGAGGTTTCAAAATTGTATGTGTTATTTGTAAATCTTCTAGTTTGGACCTCCTCACTGATCCTGTATCTACCAAATGCAACCACCAATTTTGCAGGTAGATTCCCTTCTTCAAAATGTGTTTTTTAAAGCCCTGACTGCTATCAGAAAACTTTATTTACATTTTTCTAGCAATTGCTGTTTGTTTGATAATTTTGTAGTGCTTACTTTGATGCAATAGGTGTTAAACCTGCCAGCTTAACCTTTTCCTATCAACATGTGCCATGTCATCTTTATGGTCTTTGGACTCTTGCACTGTCTGTTAGACTAAATTTTTTTCTGGCCATGCAGCTGGTCTTTTTATCTTGTATATCAACTTGTTCTAATATCTGAGACTTTGAAGTGCTTGCTTAAGTGCATCATCCTTCTTGTTGCAGAATAATCTTTTGAATGGTGGCAGTGCTTGTTATTTGTTGTTAATTTTACTGTTGTAAGATTATTGTTTGTAGACAATAGCTCTAACTGACTTTGTGTGGGAATTATTGTTTGGCCTATGTCCTGTTAGATGAGTTTTCATGCTTTATGATTTGCTGTAGGTATTTACTAGGCATCTATTTTTACCCATTTTTGGCTGCTTAGTACATGAATTTTCAGTCCAAATATATGCAAAGCCCTGTGTTTGCTGCGAAATATCGATAATCAGCTAGTTCTGGAGCCAAAATAATGGGTATTTGATCATGTAAGAGGACCATCCTGATTTTATTGCCAGTAAGTCAATCGCTAGTTCTTCTCTAAATCCTAAAATTTGAAAATTTGAGATTACCAATGCACTGTCATGTGTCAGACCTGAGACATATTTGGTCACTGGGAAAGCCTTCCTCACTGTATCGGATCATCAGATCTATGATTTGTATTCCACAGCTTCTTAGTTCATCTGCTTGTTGTCGGGATCATCCCTCAGAATCCAGCACTTATCAGAAGCTGAGGGAAGGTTACAGTTTGAGCACAGTGGCAAATAATAATTTGATCCACGTCATCAGATTGACTGTTTTGCACTCTTGAACGCTTTTTGTTAATTTGTCTAAGAAGCAGTTTAAATTGGCTGCAAGCTGCTCTTGTTATTAAGTCCCATTTAAAAAATAATGTTAGGTCTGGATGTTGAAAGGGTTTCTTAGCAGCGGAAGTTGATAATGCTCTGCGCTTGCCATTGATGCCGTAAGGAAGTGTAGAAAGGCCATGAGAAGATTCTAAGCAGTCAGTGCTGTCCTTGTCTGAGTTACCTGCTAGTTATTCCAACTTTATGGCCACAGTGTGTGGTTGGCTAAAAAAAGGTGTGCCTGATATGCCTACGTGCTCTTTTGATTTGAAAAAGGTTGGCACCTTCCAAAGTTGTTTTAACTAGTGAATGGATAAAGAACATTTGAACTGTGTGGGAATTGCAATTGCAGAGAACTTATAGATAAATTTACTGGATTTGCTCCTTTTGTTTTTTATCTATGGGTATAATTAACTAAATCTTCTCATTTATTTTAGTGCGTTATAGAGGAAAAGAATTACTATACATGTGGAGTACGACCTCTTCTCTTATTTTGCTAACTTTTTCCGTCATATTTACAGTGGCTGTATTAGAGAGCTGTTCCTGAAAACTGGCAAAAAGAGTAAAGAAGCAAGATGTCCATTGTGTAAGGCAGTTGTTACCAAGAGGTGCGTCACATGACTATGATGCAAAGTGTTTGTTGGCTCCGAATTTGATTTTTCATTTTTTATATTTGCCTATACTTTAATTCTACAGATGTAATTTGCTTGACTGCTTGCGTGTTTTGTTCATTGATATGGCAGAGTCATACGCAATTATGACTCAATTGTGCTTCTGGTTTATATATGTGCTCATGCTAGTTTGCCTTTAAGTTTTATGTAATTCGTTATATTAAGTGAGCCTAAGCGTAACCTGCTGTCTTCCATCAGGTCAACTTTTTTTGTTTTTGTTGAAGGAGTGTCAACGCCAAACCAGCTCTGGCCAAAATCGTTTCTGCATTGCGTGAAGTTTTTGTCGGCGCAGATGATGATTTTGACTTAATAGGCAAGTTCTTTTTCTGGAGCCTGACATGAATTATGAAATGCTTGCTGTTGCTGGCATATCCTGCCCAAAAATGAAGGGCTTTGTTCGTAGTTTTCTTTCACTGAGAAATCAGATGGACTAGCATGTTTCAAGTAGTTAACCGCCATAGTATGGCGATGTCATTATGCTGTCTTAAGCAGAGATTAAGTAGCTTAGACTGGCATAAGAGGTATGCGTTATATATCATTTGATGTAATGAGTGTTGAACATATATACATATATATATATATATATATGTGTATATATATATATATGTATATATATGTATATATATATATATATATATATATATATGTATAAACATTTCGCATTATGTATGAAAAACATATTTTTAACTCCCAAACTCTTACTAAGGCATCTAGAAAATGAAAGCAACCTGAAGAACGGTACCTAATGGTAGCAAGCTAATGCTTTTCATCAGACTTCTAGAACATTTGCCTTTAAAGGAAAGCTCATTTCTTGAACCTTAAAATCATTACATTGAATAAATAAATAAATAAACAAATAAATAAATCTTCATAGTGAAAATTTATCCAGCTAAAGCATGCATAATCATTATCCTTATTATTTCGAATATTTTCTAGGCGGATTACGGGGCAAGAGCTTTCATCTCGCAAACTCGCAATGAATATTATATTAGGTACATTAATCAACGTGGCATTTTGGGACTCTATTTTTAAGGCGCTTTGAGTCCACCAAGATACTTGGTAACGAGTACTTTGTCACGGTGCCATTAGCGGCGTAACTCGCCAAGTCTGTTGAAAAATCTTTCTTTTGATCCACCACAGCAGAGCTAAAGTGCCAAGCGACGCATTTCTCGTGCATCTATCCTAATCTACTTAATTCATCGCATGAGAAGTATGACGCTTGAACGAAACATGACCCTGGCTGCTGCTATGAGACGATTTTGTCTCTATACTGTATCATGGATACATATAATTGGCGTTCTTCACGAACCTATCTTGGCTGGACTTGTTAGGCCCAGGGCACTATTTGTTTCAAGTTGTTAAATAAACGTGTGTGGCTTGGGCGTAGGTCTGGGTACAACTCTGCCTAAAGTTTGCGACCAGCATTGAACACTGCTAGTTTTGTATATCTAATGCCTTAGTTTGCTGAACCTCCTTGTAGATAAGAAATCTGTGATTTCAGTGCTGTTCGGATATGTTGTTTTTAAAGGTTTGCCTATATGTGTATTGTATGCGTATAAATTTCTTTCTGTGCGTTTGACTGGGGATATTTCGCGGGATAGGATATTGGTTCGGTCGCGACTTATTACACATGCTGTACTCATCTACCTTGCTCCAGGTGAGATGTCCATCCTATCGCAACGCCAGAAGGTGACCCCCCTTAAAGTGACTCCCCTTAAGAGGGATCCTTCTTCTAAAAGGAATGCCTCTAAGGTATGCGAATGTTAACTTTTGTGTTGTCCGAGTAGCTGTTCATGTCTTAGGTTTCGTCGCTCTGGTTGGTGGTGGATGTTATTGTACAAGTTTCATTGTTCTGCTTGATGTGATCTTAACATTTTTGTTTTGCTTAATTATCCTAGATGTTCGCTGAAGAAGAAAACATTCCGTAAGTTTCTGTTATAGATGTTGAATTTCGTTTAGTGTGTGATTCCTTGACATGCTGGTGTGTGGTTGCTGCCTGTATCATTCTAAGCTCCTATAAATGCAGCATCTTTTATAGATTGGTTTTTGTGGGCATGTAACAGAAATGCTTCAATTGCCATTTATCTGTTTTAGAATCCTGGACAACGTTGCCGATGATATCTTCAAATTTGCTGATACTTCTAAAGGTTAGAATGAACGATAGGCAGCTGAGATATTGACAGATACAGTTGAGATACTTAGTTAGATAGATAGTTTACTTGGCTGGGTAACCGCGTGTTTTATTAATGTGGCAAACAAGCCATGCATGCTAAACCAAGCAAGTCCTGTGCCTGGTGTCTATACCTATAT